>SSSI01005620.1:0-12471 GCA_004796505.1 Oryzaephilus surinamensis
ACAACAGACTCAATACAAACCTAATCTAATCTAATCTAACACGATATGAAGAACTAGTGTAGCCTAGGCAAAACTAGTTTGTCCTGAAATCGGGTTTTGATACGCATGTATGAAACTGAATTTCACACCCTAGTGCGTAAAGTGCTTCCACAGTGCGTGAAGTTACTTACTGTCTTGGGTTCTAAGGCCCTATATATATAGGGATAGTTGTATCATCATAAGTATTACAGTAGAACCCCGATTATCCGGACACCGATTATCCGAATATCCGGTTATCCGGACTCATTCATCTCGGCTCTAATTGCCAATTTAAAAATGTTTTGGCTCCCGTTCTCATTTATTTGCGGGATAGTCCGGATATTGTGTGTCGTTGTTACATTTTCTTTGATAAATTTCCAAAATTTTAAATTACTTAGGTATGTAATTCGTTATCCAAAACCCATTACATAATAAAAATTGATTATAATTTAAATATTGATTGATTTTACTTTGAAATCGATTATCCGTATTTTCGATTATACGGAATACCCCTGGTTTTATTTGATCCGGATAATCGGGGTTCTACTGTACGTCAATTGGAGAAAAAATATTGTTTATAATTCTGGCGTGAAGCTGTTTTTAACGTGGAGAATGGGCATTGTTTGTCGAGACCGTAGGTCGACAGTGGCTTCGCGCACCTTTTATACAAATAACTACTGTTATCTACAATATTTTGAGAAATATCCAAAAGAGTGTTAAAATTAATAAAAGTGTATAAATTTTGAGTTAAGTCAGAAATTTGTTAAAAAAAAATTATTATTCATTCATAAATATTAAAAATACATAAATAGAATTAAGTGTACATCAAATTTTGTTAAATAATCGTCTATTCGTTTAATTCCCTATAATATTTGGCACATGTTGGACAATATGATCTAGTTTCACCTAAACCGGCTGCCGTTTGTGACATTTGCAACATTTTGCTCCACAATTTTCCGGGAAGTTCACTGTCACTAACTGGTAAAACATCATATTTCGGTATAATATCATATTTTGGTACAATTCGATATATTGAGGGCGTTTCAATTTTTCTAATATGCTCATACGATGTTGGAACCAAATTATTTGTTGCACTTTCAACAAAATCCACTCGCGTTGGTTCTTGGTAACTAATTATTTTGTATGGATCAGAATAGGAACTGGAACCGGACGATGTTTGATAGCCGCTAAAATACGTTTTCTGTTCCTGGTTTGGAACTGCAACAGGTGATGGCATGCTTAAATCCGGCACTGGCGATACCATTAAGTGATTTTTCAAAATGTTGAAAATTATTTCAGGCAAAATGTTGCGTAGAATGTTTGTTTGTGTGACTGGTGTTTTCTGAATTGAAACCAAATCGTCTTCATCGATCGGAAATCGTTTACCAAATGCTATACTTGGATCTCTTTCGCATGTTTTACATATTGGTTTATTTTTATTTTCGTGAACTGGATAAGTTACTAACAGTTTTCCGCTTTTCTCGTTCATCACAGTTGGAATTTTTTGATTTTCTTTTTCTTTTTCAAGTTTTGTTTCACAATTTTGGTTAACGCTTTTCGAAACGGTCTTAATTTGGAAGAATCATGTTTGATTTTTTCTTCACTCAAATCCAAAGGCTTCAAAATTTTTGGATGATTCTTTCGTTCAATGCGGGTTATGTATTGATCTTCTAAGGTATTGGCTAGTTTCATGTCATTTTCATGCTTGTCCGAATTGGTTGCTAAAAACAAAAAAATCAAAAAACAATAATCAAATCACAGACATTCCATTTACCTTCAACAATTCTATAAATCGTGGGTTGGTTCACTGGTTCGATAAATTTCGGTTTTTCCGGCAATTTATAAACGCATTCCTCTGGATAGTTATCCAGATTTTGTTGAAAATTTGTTGGCCAAAAATTCGGCATATACAAATAATTTGGAAAAACGTATGGAGCCGATGGTGGCACAAACTGATTATAAAAACACGAATGCATTGGTGGTGGATAGTAGAAATTCGGTGGATACTGATGATGTAAACATTTTGCCGACAAATCATTCATATTCTGTATTCGAGAGAGGTCTTCATGTCCGATACGCAAAAGGACTTGAGCATTTGCGTACGACCGAGGATCACTGTTGGTGCCATCTCGTGAATCAGACATTCGGTCATTGCTTGGAGCTGCTGGATTGGTTTGTTGTTGTGTCTGTTCGTCTTGTCCAAAACTGGATCGTTCCAGTATTTGAAATTGATCGTAATCGCGTTTTGCAATCTCTTCAGGTGTTAAAAAAATTGATTTCAAGTCACATTTTCTGGCTGCAATCTATACAAATTTTATAATAATTAATTGTTGTAATTATTCATAACAATTTAATTTCTTACCGATTGTTTTATTGTGATTATAGCAATTGTTAAAATAACTTTGTTAAACATGATCAAATACTAATTAATCGGTATTTCATTGTTCTTTTATATATTTTTTATTGAAGTTAACCTTTACATTATTTGAGTTGTATCACGTTTCGTAAATTGTTGTCTTTTTATGAACTATTTATTACACTTGACCTTGATAATGTAATAAGTCAATGGCATTAATATAACTTTATGTAATGAATTGTTCGTATTATGTTTGTTAATATTTTGTAGTAATATTTAAACGCATACGTGCATATTTGTATGTTTTATATTTATAAATATCAGTCTAACTAAATATTATTTATTATAACACTTTAGCACAGTTTTGTATAAATAAGTATTTTTATTCATTTTTGTTTTGTGCAAAAGAATCAAAAATTAAATATAGAGGTAAACAACTATTTCGATCTTTTTAGGATTTTGGAACTTAGTTGGAAAAAATGGACATTTTTTATTTGTAAATGAATTTATTTATAACGTACAGTTTATTTTCTATTACATTTTGCATAGGAAAATTTACACATGAATAATAAAACATTTTTTCGATTTTTTCCATTTCATCCCGCTTCACATCCAATATTTACAGCCTAAAACAAAAGAAACGAATAAATATTATATAAGTAATTTTTAAATTTGAGAAACTATATATCGTTTCAACGAAATTAAATGGAAAAAATTTACAAATAATTGATTAGAAATCATTATATAAAATTATAATTATCTTATTATTTATTCAATATTATTTCTAGATAATCTAAATAGAAAAAAGACTAGATAAGTATATAAAAAAAAGTGCAAAAGTTCAAAAACACGTAATTATTTTTCTTTTTTATGTTTAGATTTTTTGTTTTCGTTTAAAATTTGCGCAAGTTTTTCGCGTCTTTCTTCAATATATTTTTTCAAATCGAATTTATCAATTTTTTTCTTATATTTTTTCTCCTTTGAGTCCTCTTCTTCGCTCGTTTCGTCTTCTTCGCTTTCAGAATCACTGTTTTCTTTTTCATTCATGTTTTTGATTAATTTTTCCTGTTTTGTTTCACAATCTTCCATTTGTTTTGATAAATCGAATAAAATTTTCAATTCTTTGCGTATTTTTAAGCAATTCGTGATGCGTTCATTCATTTCATTAATAGTGTCTTTTTTCAATTTATTTATATGCTTTTCTTCCCACAATATATTCGCTTCTTCGTTTATGATATCATCTTTCTTTTCGTCCAACATGACGCGTAAATTCTCCAATAAATCAATTTCCTTTTCTAATGCATCGTCGCGTTCTTTTCTCAAATTATCTAAGGCCGTATTTCTGGATTTGCCTTTTATAAAATGCAAACCAGACAAATAGTCCACATATCTAATTTCTTTTTGGATGTCAAAACTTTTGCCCATTTGAATGTTGTCTTCAAAATCTTCAATAACACGCTGTATAATGCACTGCAATTTTTGCAAACGAATCAGAACTTTTATTAATTTTTTCGACATGAATTTGTTGTCGTGTTTTAAAGCATTCGAAACATCTTTGACCACTTTGTCTTTTGAATATTGCAGTTCTTTGAATTTATTCATTAATCCAATTTTCGAATTTATATCATTGATACGTTTATTGATCAAAATTTGCTTCCAGTCTTGTTCAACTGCCATTTTAATGTGTTCCAAAGTGACTAATTCGTCAAAAATTGAAGAATATTCGCCAAAATCCATATTTATTAGATATTCAATTTCGGCTAGATTTTCAGTAATTTTATCTTTAATTGTATTTAATGGCATTTCTTTATGACGATTATTGCCATATATTATCATAGGATCATTATTTTCGATTTTTTCTTTGGCTTTTTCAATTAATGACGATATTTTTTTATTAAATTCAATTTCTTCGCTACTTTTTGAACTTTCACTTGATTGCTTCTTTTTCTCCTTAGTGTCATTTTCTTCTGATGAAGAACTTTGTTTTGTTTTTGACTTCTTATTCAAGAATATCGGTCTTTTTACACCATTTATATCCATAAATGGAATACCATTTTTGTCGATTATTACCTTCGGTTTTAGTTTTTTTACCACAACCTTTTTTCTTTTTGGCTCTACTTTGATTGTTTCAGATTTAGATTTTGGTGACTTTATGATTTCTTCAGACTCCTCTTTGGATTTGTCCATCATATGTCCAAGTTTCTCACGTAAAAACTCTTGAACTTCATCTTCGTCCACAACTTTCAAAATGTACCTTTTATTTCTTCGATGTTTCGATTCTTTGTTCAAATTTTTGAACACTAACGTATATTCCGGTTCGTATTGTTCTAATTTGACATTTTCTTCACGTTTATCATTATCCGCATTTCTTCTATACCTTTTTAATGTCAACAAATCATCCCAGGGATTTTTTGATCGGTAGTTCAAATCGTCAAAATCGCCAATTAAGTTGCTGGCTATATTTAAAATGTTGCCTTTAAAATTTCTGCTTAAATCTTTCAGATATCGTTTCGATGTGACCAAAACATCTGGAACGTATGTCAAAATTGGAAACATTTCATCTTTCAAATCATGAAACTGCTTCATAAACTGAATCGGTGCTTTTAATAATGACAGAAATGGATTCTGTTCAAACATGTTCTTATTGTATCTATGCTTGTTAAACGATTTATGCCTTTTTCTATGCGGAATGTATGATACATCATCATAATCATAATTAGAATCATCTTCATATTCGGTAGAATAGTAACTGTTGTCTTTATCTTCTTCTTTAATTTCGAAAAATGGTAAATTAAGTTCATCGCTTCCTAAAATTATTGACCGCTTGACTCTTTTATTTAAATTTGGTTTATTTTTATTACTCTTAAGTGATTTTTTGTCATTTTCAGTATTATGAATTGATCTCTTCATTCTCCTGTGATCATTTTCATTTAATTTTTGCAATTTCTTCAACAAAATCGATTTCGCATATGGATTTAACGGTTTTCTGACCGCTTCTTCATGTTCCACGTTATTATTACCGTTTGCAATACGTTGAATTTCAGTTAATGTGTCTGCGAGTTTAGTAAACATTGATGGACTTCTTAACGGTTCTTCTTGTATCTTCAATTGATCCACAAATAGTTTCGATTGTGCATCTAATGCAGCACTTTGACGTAAAATATTATTGAAATTACTTTGTTTTAAAACTTTGTCTGCATACGGATTTGAAATTTTATTAACACTGGGTGCTTTTAAACTGTCCCAAAAAGCCTTTGTCTCTTTATCTAAAGACCTGTCATCGAAATAACGATTTTTGGGCGCCGAAGAATATTTCGGTTGTTTTTTTTGAATTTGTTTGTGAATTTGTTTCACATTACGATTGATTGTATTTTGAACTTTTGCATTATTTTGTTTTAATTTGATTTTGTTAACTGAATGTTGTAATGGCATTTTAAGAAAACTAGGTAATAATCCCATGAATAAATTCAGTCCTTCGCTTATTATCGGTATATGTCGTTTGCAACGTTTATGATGTTTATTTGAATTGTTATTATCTTCATACCTGTAACAGCCACAATAATAGCCTGGTTGGTATTCGTATTCCAGTTGTGGTTTGAAAACTTCAAATATTGGACCTGGAGCTTGTGCGCATTTTTCTATTTGTTGTGGCATTTTTTCAGCCGCCAATTGAGGGCAAGTACGCATTAATTCAATTGTGGATGATGGCAAATCGTTTAAATTATTGTTTTTACAATCTAAAAATAAAATTTTTATTAATTCATTATTTTAATAGATATTAGGCTTTTTCCAACACCCAGTAATAATTTACCAGTTCATTACTGAAACTGAATACGGGGTGTTTCATAATATTTGGACAAAAATGAAGAGGGTGATTCTAAAGTTATTACTAAGAAAAAAGTTTATATTAACATGGGTCAACATTATTGAGATACAGAGTGATAAATTTTTCTTTTCTTCTAGTTTTTTCAAAATATTTCAGAAACTATTTGAGATAGAAAACTTAAATTTTGTATAAATATTATTGTTAATAATAGCTACTTTTTAAGCCGTAATTTAATTTTTTTTCATACACCAGTGGTGTAGTTTATAGGGCTGTGTAGGAGATATTCCCCCTTAATTTCTACACCACTGAGAAAATTGGTATTGCAAGAGCACTCTTTAAATCGTCCATATTTTCTCCTCAAAAAAGTATTCTCGATCAATAACTCTAAATTGCGTCATTTTCGAGAAAAATTGCATTTTATCAAGAAAAACATGGAAAAATTGGTTGATTTTGTTACAATGATTTATTTCATAAAATGCAATTTTTCTCGAAAATGGTTCACTTTAGAGTTATTGACCAAGAATACTTTTTTATGGAAAAAATGTTGGAGATTTGATTAGTCCTTCTAAAATACCGATTTTCTCAGTGGCGTAGACTTTAAGGGGGAGTCCATCCCACACAGCCCCATAAACTACGCCACTGGTATATGAAAAAAAATTGAATTAGGGCTTAGAAACTAGCTATTAATAACGATAACATATATACAAAATTTAAGTTTTCTATCTCTAATAGTTTTTTAAATATTGTGAAAACACTAGAAAAAAAAAATTTTATCACCCTGTATATCTTGATAATAATGGGTTTGCGGACCCATATTAATAGAAACTTTTTTTCGTAGAATCAACCAAAGAATCACCCCTTTCATTTTTGCCCATTTAATATAAAACACCTAGTATATTTCTCATCTGAGTCTCAGTTGATGTTGGAAAAGATTTGTTAAATCATTTGCAATTAAGGTTAGAATCACTGTACTGAGTTTGCGCAGTTCCCAAATGCGCTACAAAAATGGATACTGCGCAAAATCCAAATTGATTCTAACCTTAATTGAAATTAACTGAAGTGACCACGAATGTCCAAATATTTAAATAATAAACTTACAAGTTTCTGGAGCTGGTATCACAACACGATCTGGTCGTATTTTTAAATCTTTCAAAAATACTGGAACTTTCGGTGGAAGAATGACTGGTGCCTGAACTTGAGCATCATATTCTTCTAAAGGTTCACATGCTTTTGGTTTGTAGAGAGGAAAAGCTTGAATCTAAAAAAATATCAAGAATTTTAGTATAGTTTTTAAAAATGATCATTTAATTATGAAACACACCTTGTAATCGTAATCCTTTGGTATATAAATTGGTTTCGGAGCGATAATTGGCGCCTGTACAGTTATCGGTAGAGGCTTAAGGCAGGTTGCACTGGGTTTGCCTCTGTAAATCAGTTTACAAGATGCATACGGTGGTGAAACAACTGTTAAATGTTTGGAACATTTAAGACAACCACAGTTTGCATTCACAAATGCAATTAAAGCTATTATAAAAATTATCATACACTTCATTTTTTTCGCTTATTTCAAATTTGACTAATTAAATTTCAGAAAATCTTTTACTATTTATACAATTATTTATAGTTTAGTGGCAGGTATGAAGAGTGCATGTCCACAAAGGATTTTTTTATTTATAAACATATGTATTTTCGTGATGTATTTACTGTGAATAACGGTGAATGCACCATAATAATGTGTGTTATAAATTTGTTAATTTATTTTAAGGTCGTTATATGTGTGAAGGTTATAGTCAAATAGTAAACTAAGGTGAATTTTATAGAATTACAATTATGAATAGGTCAGTGATTCTTTTTGTAATTACATATTATATACATAATACATATGTATGTATGTGCGAGTATGTAGGTATATGAAAATTAAAAAATATAAACAATATTTATAATCACAATAACTGTTCAATTATTATATTAATTGTTATATACATATACTCGTATAAATAATTTATATTAATGTGAATTTTAATATTCGGAAAATCAATTCCAGCATTTCTTAATATCCAGGTACTGATTTAGAAAAATGAAAATATTAGAAACAATAAAAAAAATATTTTTAATACGTACGTATATATACAAGGGTGTCGAAACTGTCGATAAGTACTTTACATGCTTTCTACTGGAAAAAATATTATTTTGATTGCTCTAGTAAAGTAGTAACTACTAGGTATATTGTCTTATTAGTAAGTTGTCAAAATTTCACATCCAAAAATTGAAGAGTAACAAATTTCTGAATTTTTTAAAAAACTGAGTTTCGCTCGGTTTTTGAATATTTATTTTAAAAGGGTTGTCCAGTAAAGAAATTTCTACTGATAGGGTAGAAACTTTAGCTGATCAATGTCCTTAATATGAAACTATTAAAAACTGGGTTGTGAAATTTAAAAGAGGCAAATGTGACGTCAAAGGTGAACATCGTCCTGGAAGACTAATTTCAGCGACAACCAAGGCAAAATATGAAACAAATAATTTTGTTTGATTTTTTGAATAACGGCAAAACTATTACTAGAGTTTTTTCTACAGCCCTATTGATAAAATTAATCAAAAACTTATGGAAAGACGACCTGAAAAACTTGTCAAAGTTGTGCTGTTTTTGCAACCAATGCTTTCGCTTATAAGTCGAGAATTGAGATGACAATAATTGATGAATTTGGCTTTGAATTGATTGACCATCCCTTATATTCCCCCGATTTGGCACCATTCGACTAATATTTGTTTCGGCAACTTAAAAATTATTTAAATGGTAGAAGATTTTTGACAAATGAAGAAACCATTATGCAACGTTGAAAAGTGGTTTGCAAATAAGAAAACGACTTTTTTAAAGGGTTTAGATTTACTTTATGAACGTTCTTATAAATGCCTAAACCTTTTTTGCAAAGACTATTTATTGGAGATCTCTAATGTTACAATCTCATAATTATAAGATTCTGGTAAGAAAGAATCAAAAGGCGACAAAGAATTGTTATTTTATTTTTTATTATGTCCTTGTTTCCTGATTTGTTGGCTTTATGTATATTTGGGTAAGCATATTAACATGATAGGGACGGTAAACAGAATAAAATATATCTAAAAATCTAATACAGTCTGTAAAATATAAGCGTTCCTCTGAGATAGTAAATGTCATCATTTTGAATAGAAATGCAGGGCCAATGTATTGTGTATTGTGTATTGTCCACTTTTGCTTTTGGGTTGTGTTAATAAGTACTTAACAATTGTTGGCACATACTGAGTAAGTGCTTCTCAGACGAATTAGATATCCTTTAAACTTATTTAGCATCCTTTATTTTGCCTTCAATTTATTTTCATTTTTCTGTTGGTTCAAAAAGATCATATAAATAACTTACAACTTTTGTGGTACCAGATAAATTCTGATATTTTACAAACTAAGTCTATATCGCTTCGAAAATCTTTCACTTTCAATAGAATCACATTTACTCTGCTAAAATAGTTGCAATTATAGAGATTTCTTCTTCATTAGTGAATGCTCTTCAAAATTATTCAAATAAAAAATCAAAGTACTGAAAAACGAAGTTTAATTCCAATTTTAACTGATAAATAAACTGATGTCAACTGTCAGGTTTTATCTGTTCTAACTTTGTAAATAAGGATTTTTTAGAATTCGTCATCAAAGAAAATGATCACATAAAGCTGATCAATCAAAAGGAGTTTCAGCTGACAACGAACAGGAACGTTGTTTATAATTTTCGTTTTGTAATTCATGATATCTTTGGTTTTGATAACCAAAAATCTCTTCTTATGAATTTAAAGAAAAGTGTTTTTTTTTCAGTTTTTGGAAAATGCATTATGATATTTTTTCAAAAATAAAAAAGAAATTTCAATTATTACATATAGGTACTTTATTAATTTTGTTCTAATTTGGTTTCTAAAGAAATCAAAATCCATATACCTAATAAATCACAGATAATTTTTCATAAGTATATACGAATACGTATCCAAAAAAACAATTATTTACATTTTAAAAAAATTAAAATTAATAATAGTTATTTAGTAACATCCCAATTTTTGAAAGAAAACATTTTCATTGGTATTCGTTTTATAAGAGGACGATTTCGAGGACGATTTAAAGTATCCACTGTCGTATCCGCCACAATTGCAAGTTGGTATAACTTGTGGTTCGGGTGCATCTGGTACTACAGGTACCTCTTCACATGGAACAGGTGTTGGAAACTGCAGCGACTGCGGTCTTGGTACCGTTTTAAACACAACAGCACCAGGCAGGTATCCATCGGTGCACGGTTTCGGTTTTGGCAATTCAATTGGCAAACTTGATGGCACATTTATAAAAGCGCCGGCCGGTTCTAAAAACAATCAAAACATTTTCAAATACAAATTAAACAACAAAATCAAACTAATTACGTTTTGCTGGTCCGTAGCCGAGTTCACCAAGACTGACTTTGCGAACTTCCACTGGTTCGGCAGTTTCTTCAGACAATGCCAACAATTCGTCGGCGGCCTCTTCGTCCAAATCCGTTGTACACTGTTTCACCGGCTTCAATTCGACAATTTGCCCATTCAAACTGTACAGATTCTCTTCCGGTATGTTGTTGGTCTTTTTCACAACAGGTGGCAGCTCTTTGGGTAATTTTCTGAAACCGAAACTCAGCCGATCTTCATTTTGGATGTTGTGGCAGGATTTTTGGGCCATTTTGTAAGCGATTGCCAACGACACGGGATCGGCTGGTGATGCAACTGGTGATGAGTTTGGAACGTAATAAGCGGACAATTGGTCAACAATTGTTGGTGACGATGACTTTGAATTGAAGAATCCTTCATTAACACTGCATTCTTCTTTGGTCTGTTGGCACCCGTTGTAGGATTTCTTGTAGCACGTGTTACACACTGGCCGTGGTACGATGGCCGGTTTGACAATGGCCTTGGTGCAGGTGCATGGGCCGCCTTGCGGTACCAATGGCAGAATTGCTTCAGAAACTGGGGCACATACGACTTTTGGTACCGGCAGTGCTGGCGGTTTTGGCACATCCACCGGTCGTACCACTAACGGTGCACAATTCTTTTTATACGACGATGAGGCTGGACACATGTCTTCACCAGGTCCTAGACCACAATTACAATAGCTGCCATTCACATAGTTTACAATTAAAATTGTAACGAAAAGACAATATTGTATTTTATACATTTCTTGGGATGGAGATCGATGGAAAACAGAAATTAATATGGTACTAATTATTGATTGGGATTTTATATAATTAATTTCTTTTTGTTTATATTTACTTTATTAAAATATTTTTATATAAATGCAAGGCTAACCGCTAAAAAGTTTAATATTTCATTTGCAATGAGGAAAGTTCATTAATAGTACGTGATTTCAGAAAAATAGTCGTACATTCAACTTTTCGTGCTTTGATTGGTTTTTCAATTATTTCGATGTTTCACGTTCCATTGAAGGGACTTTAATCTCTTAGTTTGTAATTTTAGTACTGTTTACTAGTTGTTAAAGCCTGTAATTAAGTACTTAATCTCAAAATTTTGGCTCAAATATGAAAATTTCATCAAAAAATCTGCTAACTTATTTTTAAAATCAAAATTTTTGGTAAAAACTTTACCCTATAGTGTTTTCATATTAATTAATTGACGAGTTTCGGATATGAGAAAGAGACAGACTTATACGAAAATCCATGTGTTAGAATTAATAAAAATATACATGTTCGCGCACATGTTCTGCGGCTATTTCAAATTGTGGATAACATCACAAAACTTTGAAAATTTGGAAATGTCGAATAACGTCAGAATATTTCATTCATTTTAATAATTCGTTTGACGTAAAGTTGAAATATTTTGTTAAATGTCTTTGCTTCTTTACTTTGCTTGGTATAAAGTTTCAAAACATATAAATATTGAATAATATAATAAAAAGGGTAATTAGAAAACTTTAAAAAATTAGAAATCTATAATTTGTTTCAAAAAAATCAAGAAGTGTATAAAGTGACATTCCTAAAACGCAGAACATATATGAGTACGTCTAAATAGAAATACGAAACAGGTCAATTAATTTAATTAATATTTATTTATATCAATTGCGCAGCACCAGTTTCACTGAACGCGTTCGCGATAAAACTGAAAGTGTATATATTAGTAGTAGCATAGTTATAAAAATAACAATATATAGGAATATATTAGTCCACAAAAATTTGTTTTAAAATTTTTTTAAAACAGTATTAAATATGAAATATTTGTTTGG
>SSSI01005628.1:0-46397 GCA_004796505.1 Oryzaephilus surinamensis
CATGGACATGGGAAACATACGCTCCTCTATGTACAACTAGAAGAAGAAGGCGCCTCCGGAAGTACTATTATACTCCGGTAAATTTCACCGGAATCGGTGACACACAACACTAACTAGTTTATTTTTCCGTTACAACTAATAACATGATGATGTTCATCTCCTGAATACTTCCACTGGGTGTATTTGTTGATTTTTCTGAGCTTTTTTCAGTTTTCAAAAGATAATTGTTTAGTTTGCTTTTGTTTAATTACCTAGACAAAATGGTAAACAAGAGAATAATAGGTGACATTCTCTTCCGTTTTATTGACATTTCAAGTTGATGGGAAGCCATTCACCCTGCATGAACCCTAAGCATTTTAAAGGTTTCCAGAATTTAAACTTTTGGTGAATGCGCCATGATTAGAAAAATGCTGTTGTTAGGAAAATTGTCCTTTTTTTCATTAATTTTCATAATTTCACCATATAAATTGTTATCAAATGATAAAATATATATTAAATTTCCATATAAATGCATTTTTTCATCTAAATTATGATTGATTTAAATTTTAATCGTTTAAAATTTGGTGAATGCGCTCGAGAGCTTATATAGAACTTTGTAATATATTTTGTGAAAATTGTCTTAATTAAACTAAAATTGAATCAATTTGGTTCATTTTCGTCGAACAACGTTATAAAACAATAAATATTATTTGAAATGTACACCCCCGTAGAAAAACAATTGGAATCGTAAATATCTTTTACGACCTCCGATATCAGAAAACAAAATCAAAGAACAGAAAAGAGAGAGAAACTTGCTGAAATCTATCGAAAACATTTAATTTATAAAATAAATAACGTTCGAGCAGGAGAAAGGAGTGCGGTCTGCTAAAATTTTTCCTTTCAGTTTAATTATAATAACTGTTGAAGTTGGAAAATCATTTCAGTTTGATATAATTAAAAGTGAAAAATAATAAAGTTATACAATTAATTCGATATTTTTCAACAAACGACATAATTGTTGTTAATTTTTTTGTGCTTTTTATGCTCTGATTCTTGCAAGTGAATAAATTAACTGTTTTCCGATGTGTAGAATAAAATTTTTGTTGTTTAATTCATATATTAAAAAAAGTAGTACACTGCAAAATTTGAGTTACAAAGCTATATATCAAAAACGTATTAGTTTTTCTTGGGAAAAAAGTCGTTTAGTGCAAATTTCGCTGACGAGCTTTGCTTACATATACGGTTTAGTTGATTAGTTAAATATTTTTCATTTTCACCCCATTTTCCACTTACAAACCACCAATTTTTTATTGATCGGCCCACCACTTTGTATACTTTTATTTGCTACTCATAATTAAGTTTCATATGAATGGCATTGAATCACGCACACTTTTATTCAAACTGTCGACAAAAATAAAATCCATTTTTATTTTATTTTTGGAAAATTTATTTATTTACGTGATAATTTGTTTTGTATTCAGTAAAGCCAACAAGCAATTTTTCACACAATTTTTTTATAAACAAATTTGTCAATGTGATATAATAATAAATTGTAATAAAATGCAAATTTTGCATGGAGTTTGAGAGGAAAGAGGGGGTGTGTAAGGGATAGAAAATAAAATTTTCCACAAAAGAAAGGAACAAACATCCGTATCGAATTTCATGCAAATTGTATGAATGTGATCTGAATGATATTTGAGTATGGAGATTTCCAGATATATATATGTATATATTTTTTATCCAATTTAATGATAGGTGTCACATGGCCATGTTTAAATGTATTTTCTCATTTAATATACTATGTTCTACCCTTTGCTACATAGTATGAATCTGTGTTAGATAGGAATTAAGATGTAGATTAACCTTTCTAACTATATTATTAATACAACAGGGACTAAGAGGTCTTCTAAGGCATATTAATTAGTACTAAACTAGTATAATTGTTGAATATTCATAAAATTGTTAGTGGGAAAAATTTTATAAATAAAAATGCAAATTATCGCCTTTTATATTATTTTAATTTTCATGTAAAATACAATTATAGTAATGTTTTTTTTGCTAGGCTACAATTAATGCAAGAAAAAGTGATGACTGATAAAATGACGTTATCTATTGAGCTGAATTTTTTCAAAAAAAAATTAATAAATCATTTACATTGATAGTAATTCTACATTTTATAGAAATGCACAAATTAATTTTCCATTTTCAAAACACACATTAAATAGAAAATAATTTTCATAAATGAATTTTTCACTGTTTTACAATTAATTACATTGAATTCAGACAACTGATTGATTTAAAAAAAAAGGATTTACAATAAAGCAAATTGTAGTGCAGGATTTTTTTAAAACAATATTTACATAAAAAGAAATCACTTTTTAAATACATTTACTAAAAATAATTTAATATAATCAGAGAAAATAATACACTAAATTAATGAATTTTTTTATTATTGCATAATTCACTTTCAGAAAAATCTGTTATATTGTTTTGCTTATCACAATATTAACACTAATTTGTGTGTTTGTAGTGTGTGTGTCGTTAAATCTTTTAGTCATTAAAATGTTATTTTTTGGCAGTGTTAAACTACTATAATATACATAACTACAAACAGATTCAAGCCAAAAGGTATATAAAAAATATAACTTTATAAACTGTTATATAATATTGCACTAACAAACCATTTTTCTATTTAAAATAAAAATTGAAGACTTAAAAGATGGGATAAAATTTACAAATTAATGACGACACAATATACAATAACTTATATATCTTAAAAATAGATTAATTAAAACTTGTTTTTCAAAAATTTTTTGTCTCAGCTTACAAGGTACGACAACACTGGCTGCAGTTTATTTTTTTAAAATTTATTTAATAATATAGGCTTTTAAAGCAATGCAATTTAATGAATTGTAGACGTTTATAAGTAGCCCACCATGTAATTACGTGGAAGTTGACCCATACGGCGTCTACGTGCTGTAATAAAAATCGACAAAAATTAGGAAAAATGTAAAAAATTAAAAATTAAGTTAAACAATTAATTAGCAAAGCAAGTGCCCATTATATTTGCATACATTGAAAGGCTCCCCATGTAGTTATGCTAAAAAAACTATAAAAAGAAAACATTAAAGAGAGAAATTAACATTTATTTAACATTTTATTTAATCATTTATTTAAAAATTACATATATTTAATTCAATTATTTTTATATTTACTTGTTTGTTTTAATTTATTTTTAACAATAATAGTGCTTAACAATCTACTGGTATCGTGCAGAATTTTAAATTAATATAAGAAGAAAAGCTGGAAATAAAAAATTAAGCATTTTGATAAAACTGCTGATTAGTAAAGTAATATTATATCAATAAATACACCATTAAACATCCCCCAACAGAAACATTTATACAGGCCCGGTGACAAAATTAAAGTAATTTAAAGTTTGTTAATTAATACGTACGTAATTGCGACCACAGTAAAACTATGAGCTGGTCGCCCCCAGCCGAGACAGACGGCGTTCTGTGAACAGAGGACAACAACAAAAAAACATTTCTTAGGGAGTTTCACGACAAAAATACTAACAATTGGATATAATAAAAAAACACATCAATTTGTTAGTTCATGCATTATAAATACATATACAAATTGTTAAAATGCAAAATGGTCCACAGTCTAATTAGACACAACTGTATGATAGACACAAACTGTCATCATCAAAGATGTGATGATGTGTTAATTAACTAAAAAAAAGAGAATAAAGAAAAACAGGAGAATTTTAATGCCAATTAAAAATGGAAACGTACAAGAAACGTATACGTTTTCTCTGTCTTATATTTTTTTAATGATGTCGCGTAAATTCAAAACAAACTCCTATGTGATTTTATTACATATTCGTTAATAAAATGCCCTCTAGTTGTAATTTATCTCTCCTTAAAACAAACATGTTGAATTTAATTAATAATATTGAATTCTATTTGATTGTATAAGAGGATGAGTGAATTTTTTCTTATATGAAGAATTTGACCCACATTCATATACATTTGAACCCCCATCAAACAATAATCTAGGTATGGGGATGGTTGAAAGCTAGAATTTAAGGATTTCCACAAATGCCTCTTCAGCTCTCTATATGCGAAAGGAAAATATGAAGGATATTTATGAAGTGGACAGTTTTTCTTACAATGAAGACGTCATTTTGATGGAACACTATTTTTATTTTTGGTTAGTTGACCTTTAGAATAAATAAAAATATGATTTATTCATCCTAGGCAGGTCAAAAACTAGGCGTATTTTGTTATTAATATTGCTGCTAAGCAAATTTTCATATCATGCTGTATTTTAAACGTTTAATTTTCGCACACCATTCCGTAATTCTACATTTTTTGCATTTTTAAAATGTGTTTTGTATAATTTTTTTGTGGGTTTTAGTATGGCACGTGCTTTATTAACTTAAATATATGGAAAAGTTCAGTTAATAAAGCATTAAACAATCAGTAAGTGTGTTTTTTGTTAGAATATAATATATATATATATATAATTTCTTGCTGCACTGCACGATACTGATACCTTCTCATTTGATCAGGGGTGTTTTCCGATGATTAAAGAATCTGAACTGCAGTCGCAGTGTTAAGTCTTTTCGAACTGCGTGGGAAAAAACAGTAAAGAATATCACAAGTTGGAAAAATTTTTAAACAAAAATTAGCCGAATTGAACGCGATTCCGCCGCGGTGTTTTTTTTTTTTTTGTTGTTAGTATTTTGTTTGTGAGTGTATTTTGTAACTCCGTCACCAGAAAACTAAAGCCGATAATGCAAAAAAAATTGAAAACTATTCATATTTAACAGTATATCGGCTTTAGTTGTAATTAATTTCATGTTTTTAATGTGTTCAATTAGTGTTTTTGGGTCGATGTTATTCGCGTACGCGATTTTATTTCTCTCCCTTATTATGTAAAAAAAATGTAACCAAACCAATGTCCTACTAGTGGCAGGTATAAAATATTTCGAGCCAGGCAACACCAGTATTATTGATTTTAATTCAAGTAGAAGCAAAATTCAATTACTACTTAAGGAACAACAGGACAACATTGGTAACAAAATAAAAAACGCGTTAACAATAAAACAACAACAAAATTTAAAAGATTTGGATTGCAATCCAAATAATACGGTATTTTCTCATTAAAAATAAAGCTTGACTTGGAATTGTTGTTTTTTTTTTCTTTTTACTCACTATAAGACAAATCTGGTGACAGTAGTGAAAGTGAAACACACAACATATAAATTGTATGATTAAGAAAATTTAATCTCTTTCAACGATTTTAATCGCATTGCCAGATGCACCGAGTGTGATTTGGAAATTTGCTTTTACCACACGACGATCTATAAGCGAGCAAAAGATAATCAAATCATGGAAAAATAAAAATAAAAACTTGATGAAATGATTGTGAGATTAAAAAAATTCCAAATTGTAGTATAACCGCTGTTACTGTTATTAAACTTACTTTTAAAAACAGATTTAACAGCGATTATCATCATGATAATTCCTATAAAAGAAATATAATGGGGCATGTTATAAAGAAAGAATAAAAATCTGAAGTTGAAGCGATGTTGTTCTGTTTTTTTATGTAAAATATCTACTTACTTGTATCAATATTACGTTGTAAATGTGTAGCAATACGATGGCGTGCATCATTATATTCTAAATGCAGACCCAATCGAAGAATTGTTGGATTTTTTTCAATTAATTGTGTTATTTCCATTTCTATTTTGTTGCCCAATACTTGCGATCTCTGACAATTAAAATACGAAATTTATTACAATGGTCAATCGACGGAAATTTACAATTAATACCTGATTAGTACCCCGAAATTCCTCCACTGATTTCGTTTTCAATAAAGATTTAATCAATCGAACAATGCCAAGTGGTGAAATAAGATTCGTTTCAACATTCACCACTCGTACTGTATTGTTCTTTTCTAATGCTTGTGCCAATTTTTCTGCACCTCGATCAGTTAAGCCGGTATTAGATAATGATAAAGTCTCCAAATGGGTATTGTTGGCTAAAGCTTCAAATAAACTGTCGAATTTATCATCTGATATGTTCTAAAAGTATTGTTTTTATAAATAATTTTATAAATAATAGATAACAATTTGCCCTACTTTAATATTATTCCAATTGAGATCGATATATTTAGAATCATCATCTTGTACTTTTTTAATACTTTCATCTGGATCTGTTGGATTTGGCGGATCTTGAGGGAAAATTTTTTGTTTTGATGCCTTCGTAACACCATCCCATCCTAGACCAACTGGTTGGCCCTTATTTAACAATGAGGCATGGTATTGGTCTTGATTCATCATTGAGTGGAAACCAAGAATAGCTACAAAAGAAAATGTGTTTAATGTGTTGCCTAAGTTGATTTTACAACTGTTACTCCTCAGTATTACATCATAGTTATTTATTAACAAAATTAATCATTTAGGAATTTATAATAGGGAAAACTTACCAGCTAAATCGATAATTTCCTCTTGAGTGGCTGTATTCAAGGCTTGTTCATATTCATCCCCTAAATCTACGCTAATTTGTTCATCAGCCTCTTGTTCTTTAACAGGTGGTGGAGGCGGAATCCACTATAAACAAAAATTAGTCATTATGGAATAAAACACTATATTACAACGTAAAATAATACTTTTTTTCCTCGAACTGTGCCAGGAACGTAAGGTTTCAATTCGGGTCTATCAGGCGTTTCAATGGCTTGTTTATTTATATGTTCAATTAATTGTTTTCTGTTCAATGGGCCTGTCGGTTCTTTTTCACAATCATAACTACATCGTTGTGATGGTGGTAAAAATGTATCCTGAAAGGATATATCACGAATTCACTCAAAAAAACGCACTTTTATTAAACACTTACATCTGGATCTACTTCTTTCGCTAATATATTAATTTCCTCTGTGGTTAATTTTGATAATAATTCTTCTACATCAATTTCGTCGTATTCACTGAGATCTTTACCATATAATTTGGCTGGAGTAGTCATTGTTGTTGTTTTGGTCGTTGAAGAAGTCTGCAAAATGAAGCCGAATTAAATAAAAAAGGGCGTAACTTGATGGGTGTAATACAAACAACAGAAAAATCGGTTCAATAGTACAATAGCAATTTATTTTAACCTAAAAATATGTATATACAATTGGTTTCTGTACCTATTTTGTTGTTTAATGGCACTATTATTATTTTTCTACACTACCTAGTACGTAGTGTGCACCTTTTAGTGGCTACTAGTGATACTAGTATACAAACACACCCAAAATTGGAAACTTTTTATTAATGTGACCCCGATTTCCAGCTTAATTATTACTATATGTACTACTACAACTTAAAACGGGGACCTTTTAACAATCAATACCTCCTCCTTTTTGTAATATTGTAATGTAAAGATGAATGAGAAAGATTGCAGCCGTTCGCATTTGATAAAAAACTTATTTTACCAAACAAGGACATGTTTATTAAATAAACTCTTATTATCACAATTACCTACATGATCAGGAATTTATGCATATGAGAAAATTGTTATTTTTATATTAGATTAGAATGTAAATAAAAATAAATTATCATTAATTATTATTTTTAAATTAATTTATTTATCGAACTAGTATGCAGCCAACAAATCAATGTAATTTCCTGGCACCTTCACCATTTTTTTAAATTTCATTTTAAAACCTTCATTAATTATACTTCACAAGACAATCGTTCTTGTTCTTCCACTTCATCCTCATCTTTAGATTGATTATTATCGAAATTCCATGACTGAATGTGACTGCTCGTAAATATAATGAAAAGTACACCTGCAAATAAACATAATCCGCTCGTAACCCAATAATATTTCGCCCAACCATCAAAATTCTCGTTATTTTTGAGAAATAAACTAAGAACTTGAGTGCTTATCCAGCCCATAAACGATGCAGTTGTTGTACAAATACCCAAAACTGTTCCAGCAAAATTTGGCGCTATATCTAAGACATTTGAAAGTGGTCCAGCAACAAGATTTGAAAGTGCAATCATAGAAACAGTTAAAGTTGTAATAGCAACAATAGAGTCCCATCCTCCTAACGCCAAAACCGCAAAACAGCAACTTGGTATTATAAATGAAATAAAACTGAATAATTTTCTCACGTTTGTTATAGACAAAACTTTTTTTTGCACTAATTTATCAGCAATACAAGACACAAAAACTGCGCAAATGTAATATAGAAGAAATGGTAAAGCGGAGAAAAATGAGCGACTTTTTAAATTTAAATTAAGGTTCTTCATAACCGTCGGTAATTGTATCATGTAAAAGTACATTGTAAATCCATATATACCTAACGATATCATACAAGCGTACACCGGAATTGACTTTAAAATCGACAACCAAGGCACATTTTTCGGTGCTTTATTCTTCATGTCAATTAATTCACTGTAAAAAATTCTAAACTGGTCTTGTATATAGTATTTCTCTTTCTGCGATATCCTCGGATGTATATCTGGCGTATCGTAGATTAAATAAAACCATGCCGCCGACCATATTACACCAATACATCCACTTATGTAGAAAACACTCGGCCAATCAAAGAAATAAATTAGAAAATTCGATGCAAACATGCTTATTGCAATCCCTAATGTGTATGCAGATATATTTGACATGCTTTTCGAACGATCTGATGGCGGAATCCATTTTGACACTAAATTTCCATAAGCTGGAAGAATTGGTCCTTGACAAGCACCAAAAAGTACTCGAACAACTAGTCCAACATTGTAATGCATTTGACAAGCCAAAGGGGTAAAAATTGTTAAAATACTGGACGAAAGTATTGCAAATCCAATTGTTTTCTTTGTTCCTATTAGTTCTGATAAACGTCCTCCAGGTAATTCCAGAAGCATGTAGCCCCATAAGAAGATTCCTAGTAAGTTTTGCTTCTGAACGATGGTCCAGTTAAATTGGGGTGCGTTTGAACTTAATAATATTCCAATGGTTTCGTTATTTGTTTGATTATCGTCATTTGTCATGTAAACAATTGCAGATGATAATGTTGCACGCAATAAATAATTCATCATGAATCCAGTTACTGATAAAATATGGATGACTGTAATACAACTTAATCCTTAAAGAACAATAATTGTTTAATTAATAAAATGATCCAAAAATAGTTTACTCACCAGACATTTTAAAAGTTTAGTGAAATGCATGGAACTAATTTATATTGTTTCAATTGTACTCCTAATTTTTAAAAATTTTAATAGCAATTTAAATTACCCTAATTTTCTTATCAGAAATAAATTATACCATTATTATAAATATAATTATGACCTTTAAAATATGAATTAATAACGAAAAAATACCTTTTAGTTAATTTTAATTGAAACAAACAAAAAACTGATTAAAATTGTTATTGCCTTTTTAAGTATTTTACAATACATCAATTAAATCGCAATTCCGGTCCTTCTGGTAGCAAGTTCTACATCTTTATCAAACTTTTCTTCAGAAAAATTCCAAAACTGAATATGAGCTTTTCCAAAAATTAAAAACAGTATACCAGAAAATAGACACAGTCCACTAGAAATCCAAAAATACCTTGACCACCCAATAAGGCCTTCATTTTCTTCAAGAAATAAACTCAAAATTTCACAACTTAACCATTCTGACAAACAAAAAACAGTAACAGACAATCCGTAAATAGTTCCAGAAAAATTTGAAGCGAAATCCAGCACAGAAGTTATAAATCCTGGAACACTATTTGCTAATGCAATTAAAGAAATTACAAATAATGTAATAGCTGCAACATAATTCCAGTTCCAAAATGCCAAAACGGCCATACAAATGCTAGGAATCAAAAAAGCAATTCCAGTAAAAAATTTGCGAACATTTGTTGTAGAAAATCGTTTTGTTTGTATACATCGGTCCGCAAAAAAACTAGATATTATCGTAAATAAATAAAATAAAAGCAATGACACAGCTTCACTGTCTAATGTTTCTATATTTAGTACGTGTTTCATAAAATTTGGCAATTTGTTTGTATAGAAATAGCCAATAAACCCATAACTAGTCATCGCAAACAGTACCACATAAATTGGAAGTGATTTTAACAGTTTCAACCAAGGAAAATCAGCTGGAATTTTTTTCAAAAATAACGTTTCGTTTTTGAATTTTTCAAAAATGTAATATTTTTCATTATCTGAAATTCGAGGATGTATTTCTGGTGTATCATAAATAAAATAAAACCATGCTATCGACCATAAAATACCAACAGTTCCACTTAAATAAAAAACAGTGATCCAGTCTAGATTTTCAATTAAATATTTCGTTCCAAACGTATTTATAGTTTTGCCTATTGTGTATGCGAAAATATTTGACATACATTTGGAGCGATCTTCATTTGGTATCCATTTCGATACTAAATTACCATAAGAAGGTACTAAACATCCTTGACAGAAGCCCATTAAAAGTCTTGTAATAAAAATAGAATAATAACGCATCTGGCAAGTAAATGGCACTGTAATCGTTAAAATGCTCGAAAACAGAATTGCAAGACCGAAAATTCTTTTAGATCCATAAATTTCCGACAATCGACCACCAGGTAATGCAATTATTAAATAGCCCCAAAAGAAACTTTCCAGCAAATTATCGCGTTTCGTTACGGCCCATTCAAATTTAACGGTCCCATTAGTTTCATTCATCAATCTAACAGTTGATGGTATATTGTCTTGTTGAATGTATGCCACAATAAATCCGCTTATGGATAAAATATTGACCATTGTAATGCATGATAGAAATTCTTAAGAAAAATTCTATTATTAAAAAAAAAAATAATAAAATTGCAAATACAAACCGGCCATAATTGTGCTAATAGACGAAGTTTGTTAGTCAGACTAATAACTTCATCTAATTACTAGAATAACAGAAGCAAACAATTGCATAATTATATAGGTAGATAAAAATGGCTAATTAATGGTGTTAGTGTGTGTGGAACCGAAACAAGTCCAATTTAGTACCAAAACGGTGTTTTTTTTCTCTATCACGACAAGGTCGTGAATAATTTGTATTCCAGGAATAAAAAAGGTGAATTAATATAATAATGTTGGGTTTATATTATATAGACTGGGGACCGGGGGCCGGAACCAACTTCCTGGCATAAATCCAAAGCTCTATACTTGGAGATACGCGTTCGAAAATTATTTATATCGGTGCGCACAAAGTGCGGCCACTGGCCTTCCCAAACAACACAGCAAAATGGCTACGCCCGTGACCTACAGTTTTCATTCAACTGTTATCTTTTTCTTAAAATGCATCAGGTGCCATTGCCATCCTAAAATCTACGACATTAATTTACGGCTCTATTAGCATTTACTAATAAATTCTATCCGCGGAGTCATTACAAGCCAGGAATTCCGTTGGCTCCGTTCCGTAACAATTTTAACTCTTAAGATGTTGAAGAATATTTTCCGAAATTTTATTATTTTCTTTCATACAATTAATGACCTATTTTGTTTGTTTTGTTGGCTTTGATCTCTTTCTTTTTAAATGATGAAAAAGGTGTTTTTTGGAAAATTATTGCGTTCTCATAAATTTAAACTGACATTGAAAAAAATTTTATGTATAATAAAGAATTTTACTAAAAATATCAGAGCTTGGCCCTGTCAGATCAGCTGACTGTTTAGAGAGACATTCAACAAATGTTGGAAAATGTTTTTCACAATAAAAATACAACTATATTTTTAAGGAAGAAACTTTACTTTTTGAAATTAAGCATGAAATTTTAATTTTATCGTGACAATTGTAGATATAATGCATTTTATTTCGTATGAAATCGACCTTATAAAATAGCCGCCTCCAGAACGGCGTCGGAGGCCAGATTTCGTAAAATTTTTTCAACATTTTCATGCCAACATTTTAAATTGTGCCAAACAAACATGCTTCAAATGAAATTGTCTTATTGATAGATATTTTTTTCCGAAAAAAATAAAGTGTTTCACTCAGTTCAGGATGATTGGAATGCACACTTTTACTTTCAATTGCATCATAATGCATAAAAATCCTGTAAATGAGGTTAGCAAGTTGAAAAAATAACGGATTTATATTAATGGAACGCCATTCTAAATGAAAACAAATTGTTTTTCTTCATGTTGAATATATAAAATATATCATTTGGAAATGTAGGATTTGTGTCACTAGTTTATTAGGTATAAAAGAAATTTGTAAGGGAAGTAAAAATTCATTTGAATTTATTACGACTTGTTTAATTAGCATTAGAGAGCAAGTGTGCATGTAAAAAATTATATAATTTCCTTTTACAATGTTTACATGTATAAAATTGTGCTCTCTTCCATAACGATAACTTTTGAAGCTGTAAGTGTGTAAGTGTATAAAATAAATGCACTTTTTGGCAAAATATAATAATTTAAATCGGATGTGGAAAAAACATATTTTGGCACTTGCATTTTATTAAAATACTTATTATAAATATTTGCTTGGATCAAAATGGAGATTTTTAAAAAATACATAAATCAGTAATTAAGTACCATATTTTGACAATTTCTAATATATATAAATGAGTTTGTAAAACTTTATAGCATCACAATGGATGAAAATTTGCCACAAACATGACCTCGTCATGTGAAAAGATTAAAATAAAAGAAAACATTTTATAAACAACCTCAATTTTTTCTATTAATATAAACCATTTTATATGAAAATAAACACAATGTAATATTTTTTTATTAATATTTTGGAACAATTTATAAATCTGTGCGCTTTCTTATGACTGTACGCTTGTTAACTTGAATCATTTTGATTTAAAAAAGATTTTTGGCAATCGATCTATTCGCATGTAACATAATTTGTATCAGTTATAAGTATGTTTATAATAAACAACTACCTAATATTTTTTTACAACTTTTTGGAGAAAATGGTCTTTTATGGACGTGCGACCGTATTATAGGTAATTATTTTTTTAGACTTTTTGACTGATTTCCAAACACTGATAATCTTCTATCCAACAAAAAACCGTTTTAGCGTCATTTGAATAATCTTTTTTATTGCTTTTCCACTTGTAAATTTTCTATAGCAATAAATGAGTAAATTATTATAGCGTTTTTTTTTGGCACACAATAGTGATCAATAAATCGAATCAGCTGCTCACCTGTCGTATGGTTTTCGACCATTCCTGAAAGAACTCCATGGTCCATAGCAAAATAAACAAACACTATTCAGAACCAAAAGAAAAACTTGTATAAAATTCTAACAAAAACAGAACAAAACACCCCGAAATCCGATTAAATTTTCCGCTAGATTCACACACTTGATCGCGTAATATTTGTATAAAATATTTCGTTTTGAATATAAGTATTTTCGGTATCGCGGTCTATACACCAACTAAGCGTTTAAATGCTTCCTCTCCGTATTTTTGGAGACGCATTTGAGAGGCAGCAAAGGTGTATATAATATATAATAAATTTTGTAGAATATAGAGGCGCTCATCCCGGTTTTTGATATTCCTAGCTTAAATCACATCATCATCTATCCCATTTTACATTTACGAGTTGATGTTCAAGAATACACACCTGGGATTTACTAAAATATGATGATGTGTTTACACTATTAACGGAACGTTTACATGCCGATTAATTGACTCTAAATCGTATTTTGTCGCCAATTAGTATTTAACTTAATTTGCAGGAAGTCCAAATGGATTTTTTGAAGTTCTTGCAGGTGTGCTTCCAACGAAATTTAATTTTAAAGCGGAAATCTGTGACTCCAACTCAAAATTTCAAAAAAATTAAAGAGATCTTCAAAGCAATCACATATTTTTAAAAAAATTTAAACAAATTGTTGTTTTCGTTCTAAATGCATGCGGAAATATAAAATTTTCGTTGTTAATAAATCAAAACGGCATTTTATTAAACATTATTTAGTTCATAGAATAAGAATAGTAATATATATTGTGGAAAATATAATAAATAATAACGACATTGAATAATAATACAGCAGCCGGTGTGTTAAACTCTTGTATACTTAAGAAAATCGTTTTATTTTGTTTTTTTTGCACAAACAAAAGGAATACGATTGATGGCATTAAAAGGATTTTTAGCACAAGCTAACAATATAATCTAAAACCTCTTTCCTCATCTTAAGAGAAATAATAAAACAAGTATAATACCAATGAGAGTGTATATTAGATTTGTTTTTTGTTCTTTTATTTTGCTCTCTCGATTTTATATTTATTATTACAACACCCAGTTGGATGCTGGCTATTTTCAGATGAAATCAAGCTAATCTAGTCGATGCTGTTAGCGTTCAATGTTATGTCTAGTTATTTCTGTACAAGTACTTTTAAGTCGGATGCATTCTACAAGAAAATCTTATTAACTATTATATATATCGCTGTGAAAGATCAAAAAAAAATAAACTAGAAACTTGCATTTGCAATAAGGTCAATGGTACTTGTTCATTACGTAAATTTGTAAACATGATTATTAAAATGTGAACTTCAAACTTCAAGGAAATGATGTGTTTTTTATAACGAAATATCAACATACGATTATAAGGATAAACCAAAAATATATAATTATCGGCCTTGTCGAATAAAAAGAAAATTTACAGCGCAATTTTCGTATTATTATATTTTGAACGAGGAAAAAATTTTGTTATGTTTTTCGTTTTATATAGAAAATGTCACAACAAAAACATGTAAAATGTGAAAATGCAGGGACAATTGCAGCTTTTCGTTAACATTGTATTATTTTTAATGTAGAAAACAAGTTTATAATGAAAATGTACAAACTTTTAATGTATTTATTAGTACTTGAATATCAAACAACATTAAATTATAAATAAATATGTACGATGTTACTACATACATTGATGTCACAGAATATTATATTTAGATTATAATAAAATAATTTTAAAAGTAAAATATGAGGATGGCCTTTAATACTAGACAGGAAACTTTTACGAGCTTTTATAACGTAAATATATAATTATAAATCGATTGCGTAAAAAATAAAGAAACTTTTTTGTATGCAAATTTTCTAAAATAATTAAACATTTCCTTAATAAAATTAAAATTTTTGCACTTTCTTACATATTGAAATTCAAAATAGGACAACATATAAAATGTTACGTTATATTAGCTAAAAGTTCATTAACTTTTTATGAATAATTGCCAATGTCGTAAAAATTTTATATTTATGATTTTAATGAATACAAACCACAAATACGTAAATATAATAAAAATTAAAATGCCCACTTACTTTCCTCTTTTTGTACGTTCTTATAACCATTGTAGAATTGTATTCTTCCTGTTCTTTATTTAACAATTTTAGTACATCGGCTAGAACGTTATTTGTAACACGCATTTTGCACAAAATTTTTCGATAAAATTGAAAATATCAGTTTGAAACTGAATCAGATTTCGGAAATATGTTGATATAGTATATATAAATATATAGTGCAATAAATGCACGTGTTTATGCATGGATGCAATAATTTACAAATTCGTAAACATTATTACTATTATTTAATGCATTATTTACGTAGAATACCGCAAAAAAAAAACATTTAGGATGGAATAAATTTTGCAATCCTACACAATATCATGATTCTGTCAACGATTTCCATTTGTGCAAGTTGTGAATGGGGAAAAATCTTTCATTGCATGTCGTCGAAAGTCTAAAAATCTTTTTTTTACATAAAATTATATAGACGCATTTGCGTAAATATAAATTTGTTCTATTCAAACAACAAACTGTGGAATATTAGTAGTTGGATTATGGCCAATAAAATGTGAGACAAAGCAGAGTCGTGTGAATTTTTTTTATATATTTTATATGAAAAAAAGCATAGTCTACCAAACACTACCAATAAATCATTTTTTTTAAAGCTTTACTCAACATTTTGCAATACAATAGATTAATGAAGCAATTATCCTGTGGGTTTAGTGAACTGTTTTGTAAATTGTGCTTTAAATTTTGTGGAAAATAAAATAACAACAAATCTATAATTCTAAAATTAGTATATTTTTCATATAAACAAAAATAATATAACTAAAACGAAGATTTCAATATATAAATTTTAAATAGAATTGTATATTTTGACTTGTGTCATTTGCACTTTTAAATCATTTATCCTGTAAAGTGCGATTTGCCAAATTGACTTCCTCGTGTTCCACTTTTCAACATCATTTTTTATATAGACATTATTTTAACATTATATATATATTATATCTAAAATTAAGATTCTTTTTGGTTTCCTGATTCGTAACAAATTGAACAGAATTTTTTAAGACTAACTTTTTTTTCTTATGAAATGAGCCAAAAGTGGTTTATAATTAATGAAAACAGTTATCATAAACAAATCGCTTTTCAAACAAATTACTATAATTTCCAACAAACTTGACAAATTTCCATAACTTTAAGATCATAAAGTAATTAATTTAACGACTATTAAAATTCATAAAGTAATTAATATTCAGGCTTGTAGAAAAATGCATTGCATTGCACACTTTTAACATCAATCATGGTGAAAAATATTTCGTTTTAAATGTAACATTCTATTTTTTTATTATTTATTTAAGTCAATTCACCGTGTTAAGATGAAAAGCCAGTTGTTTATGGAAGCGTATCTTACAATTTTAGAAATATACTCTTGAAAAGTTATTTTCAGATGAAACTGACTTTTTACTCTTCTACCAGACGAGAATAATTAAAAATAATACAGTTATTACAATCACTTTTTATTCATCGTATTATCTGTATTTTCTATCTATTTTTACATAGTTTGTAATGGAAAAGTAAATTATTTTTGACTATTCTAATGGAAAACATCAATCAAATCAATCAGCAAGCAAACAAATTAAAAACTCCAGTAATTATTTCAAGATGATTATTTTTTATTTCTTCACATTTTTCAACGAATTCTTCTGGAACAATTGTACGGTAAAAGTACTTTGTTTAAAACAGTTATAGTTTAGGTGAACAGACTGTAAATAATAAAAATAAATAAATAATATGTATATACGTTTTCATATTACAACCATATGTGGTTATATTATATGTATTTTGTTGGCACAATTTAACATATGTTTAATTTCTAGTTAAAATATTACTGAAATCAATCAAAGAGAAATCGAAATACACAAAATTTATAAAACAACAAAATATATTTGTTGTTTGACCTATTTTAATAAAGAAACGGGAAATTTGTTTGCTATTTACAAAACACATAAGCAATTTTACATCAAATTATCTAAAAGGTTGTTTTAAATTAATTTTTTTTTGGTGTCAAGTCTATTAAAACTGAAATAATCACAGAAAAATTTAATCTATTAGCGAATTTTTTCGCTACCACAATTGAAATTTTTGGCCAAATTTCAACTATTTCAACTCTTATCTAAGAAACAAACACATTTCTTGCAACATCTTCATCTAATTTTGCAAAATTAGAAGAAATACTACAATTTTTGCGGTAGGTTATTTATTTTCAGAAAATAATCGTGTTTATTTTAATAACAAATTGAATGGTTTCCATTGTTTTCTTAACTATAAAGTTATTATTAAATAATCGTTTGCGTGTGCATTTAATCATAAAGCAATTTTCTTACAAATTACAATTGTGGGAACAAAGACTTGCACGTTTCTTGAGGGTGTTTTGAATTTTTTTCCGATTAAACCAAGTTAAAAATATAATAGAATATTTGGCAAGCTAGTTAGCTACATTTGCTCAGTGCTCAGTGTATAATAAATATATAAAAAAATCACAACTGGAAAACTGAAAATGTCTTAAGAAAGGTGGCAATTAAAATTTAAACATTTATAACGTATATTATTTATGTATAGCAAACATTAAAACACATAAAATGATTTAATAATTGGTAGGTGAAATGATACCTATAATTTAACGAGTGCAATAATAATCGCCTACATTGTGTCACAATTTAATGTTTATAGCATCTAAAACACACTCCAACATTTATTTAATTTGATGGTGTGCTATGTGAGAATTTTCCCCTTTAGCACACACAAAAAAATAACGTTTCAGAAAAGCTTATTATATTCAAAACAGCTGTACTGACGTCCAAAAGCATAACGACGCCTCTTACATTTCAAATTTACTTTAAACTTTGCATGTAAATTCGATTCTCTCTCATTAAAACTGACTGGACTCGATATAAGTTTTTTAATCAAAAGAATCCGTAATGTTTATAAATTTATATATGTATATACGTATGTATGTATAATGCGTTTATTTGCGTCATATACAACACATTAAGTCTATAATAAATTTGTATCTATGTGTTATTTTCAAGGATTTTTACAAAATCTTCTTTACATATTACGGAAAAATTATGAAAATTCAAAATATAATTAATGGAAAGTCCTTAACAAGTCGTTTTCGTGCAAAAAATATGATTTTCTGGCAGCTGAATTTAAAATAAAATATAAATCCAGAAATAAAAACAGAGCACTTGTTTGGCGTGTGTGTATTTTAATAAAATTTTGTTTTCCTTTATAAAAAATTCACTTTTCATTTGTGTGACTTGTTTAATTACTTTGCTGAAACCTATTGTGATAATTAATCAGACAACAATAGACATATAGAGAAAGAGAATTCGTCGTGATGCAATTTCTTAGTCACGTTTTTATTTTCATTATTTATGATTGTATTCAAAAAGGAACATGAAAGAGAATGGTCCTAAATAGAAGTTTCTTTGTTGTTTTTTCTTTTTAAAAAAAAAATAAAATAAATTGAATGTTCATTCATTTTAATAACAATACTCTATTGAAGTTAAATTAGTGAATTTCTTTTACTTTTTATTTTACCATTAAAATTTATGAAGTATTTTTGTGCTCATAAAAATTCAACAATATTTTTCGTTTTGGTCAGTGAATAGAATTGTATTTTTAGTTTTTTTTCTGTATTCTATAAAATCGTTGGGTAATTTATTAGTAATAAATAGAATTGTTGATTTTTTGGCAATTATTTGAGAAAAATAATATTCATGTTTGTACATTTAGATAAACAATACGAAAATAATTGTTTAAATTTGAATTGTGTGGGTGTTTTTTGTGTAATTGAAACGTCCTCTAAGCAACCCTTTTAAAAATTTTTGTTAAAATATTTCTTTAATAAACGCAAAAACGTCATAAAATTACATACGATTGTATACTACGAATATCTTAAAATAAAACAGTGAGAAAACATTTGTATAATAACGTAATCAGTGGATTTTCACAGTAAAAAATAAACATATCAAATAAAATATGAATGAAAGATGATCATTTTGAACGTCATACACGTGGCCTTTAATTTAAACATTACATAAAAAACTTACTTCTTCAATTTTCATACTTTTCCGGACGACTTTTCGTCGCACCTCCGTTTCGTACGACTCTTCTATTGTGTCAGCCATTGTGGGGCACAAAAATTTCTTTTATTTAAGTTTTTCAATCAAAATTCAACTTTACACAATCAAGACAAATATTATAATTTACGTAAACTAATACGGCGTTTTAAATGCCGTTTTATGTTCCGATCTATTCACTTGGCTAACGTGTTTAAGACTGGCGCGTCAGTCTAAAATTAATTTTCTTTAGTGAACGGAAGTTAACTAACTTTACACCATTATAATATGTTCTACTACTACCTATTTTTTTTTCAAACTAAACACAATTAGAAAAATTGTAATAAAATGATTTCATTCAAGGATTATGAAATTGTTTGACCGAATTATTTTACGAGTTTGATGAAAAATTTTTCGCCTTCAGAGTCAAGGATATTTCCTTTACTATTTATATTTAGTTGAAATATTTATTGTGATCAAACTAATTAAATTATAACTTGTTTTTTTGTCACAATTTTCGTGTAAAAGATTGTAACGAAACAAACACAACATTATTATTTTAATCAATTATTCAAGTCACAATTGTTAACTATTTTAATGCCAACAATGTCCGATCTAATTCCCTTTTTCTTTTTGGGTGAATAAAACTATTTGTATTTAAAAATATAATTATAATGTATATATTATAAATAAATAATACAGTGTTGTTTTTTTTATATGAAGTGCAAGTAAAATATACATATGTATGTGCGTAGAACAAGAATTAAAGCAATATATTTATATATTTATATTTAGATTCTAAAAACTCTTAAAAGTATTTCAAATTTTATTGTAAATAAATGCAAAAATTAACCGGTAAGTATAAAATTAAAAAAGAAACCAAGAAAACGGTACAAAAACTGTATGATAGAAAAAAGCTACCATTTTTATATTATATAAATATTTCTCCACATAAATTTGTTTTTATATGTATATTTTTATATAATAGATATATAATAAGTTTGTACCAAAAATAATCCTGCACCGAAAAATCTACAATTATTTCACATTTAAATAATAAAAATATTATATAGGCAAGAACAATTCCTATTATTTTGTTTATAACAAGATAACAAGTGACAAAAATACGGTCCATTTCATGTATTCTCATTTTCATGGTAGCTCAACAAACAGCCAACCGATCCAAAATAGCCTTCATGCTCTAAAAATAGGGCCTTCATTGTACCTTTTGACCAATAATCCATTGCATATGCTAACAATTTCATAGCAATCGGATTTACACGCAAAAAGTTTCCAATAAAAACAACCTAGTTATAAAAAAAACATTTAAAATTTATCAATACAGTATTGTGAAAATTTTACCCTATCGATTTTTTCTTGCATAGCACACATTCTTGCAATCGAACCAATATTATTCGTGATTGTGACCAATGTGGCTTTGGCCAAATCTTGACGACTCACTTTACTGCGTCTATCACGGGAATTCATTTGTCCAAAACTGCACAAGGCCGAGAAACTTCATATTGTATTGCGTGTAAAGTATTTTTAAGGGGAACAGAATAGAAAAGAAAAAGCGACGAATTACAAGAACAAAATTTAAGCGACTACAGAAAAAAAATAGTGAAGGAAAGACAAGGAAAAGCGTGCAAGGGAATAGTTTACTCACCTACTAGCGACTAAATCGCCTGGTAAATTAAATTTTTCGTAATCACCACCATAAATATCACGAACAAGTCTATCGACATTTCTATGATCACCATCTGCTGCCAAATCGATAGCTTCTTCGAATGTATTACAGCCAGTTAGGAGACAACAAAGACCCAAAAACGTCCCACCCCCTATACTGAATTTTTAAACGTTTTTTTATTATTTTGACGATTAGTTTTAATAAATTTTAATACTGACCTTGTACCTGATATACGTTTACATTCATTTTCTGAATAAACAGCTAAAACACTAACACCAGAACCAATATTTACAATTAAAAATGGATAAGGCCTAGAGAAATCGTATTGCACTTTGGCACATTTCGTTTCATCAGTTGGATTTGACCAATAATAACATTCTGTTGGATTGTTTGCATCAATATATAAAAGACCTTTTAATAATGATTCGAATTCATCGAATTTTGCCAACTTCATATTAACTTCCTTTAAAAATCAATAGCAAATTAATTTGAATTAAACGATTTTTCTATGTAAAAATTACTCTACGAAAGTCTTCTTCAAATTTAAAGGCACCACCACCGGTTGCACACACGGTGGTAACTAATTTTGCCATTCCTTTATACTTGGCAAGAGATAAAAAGTTTTTCATTTCACTTGTTGGGAAACGTATAAAATGTAAAGTGCCTTTAATACCCCTAATTTCCACATTATCCATCTGTAAAAATTATTTGTATATTTATTTTCGACGAAGTTTCTTATCTATTACTCCTACATTTTTTGAAATAATCTTATATGATTTTATATTTTTTAAAGATAAAACAAGCTAGAAAAACTATTTCAAGTTTATTGAGAACTAGATATTATAAAGATGTTTAGATGTTATTTACAAACTTGGTTCTAAAAAATTTTAGTTACAATTTTTAAAGATAAAGTGAATCACTTACTTATTTATTTATTTATTATCTAAATTTTTTTTTGCATATGTATATTTATCAGAAACAGCGTATATACACGCGACTAAGTTTTAAATGCAGCTTTTTGACGCTGTTTACCTAATTTACAATAATTTGACCTTTGTATAGATACTTAAATACGAAAAATGAACTTTAGAATTTGTTTATGTTATTTATAGTGGTTTTTTTCTTACCTGTAAATGGATATCCCGATGACCTGTTTTGCCATAAGCTGAATTCTTCGTCAAATAACGTCTTATATTACGTAAAGTTTGTAATTCAGCATTTAAATCACCAACAGGTACTTCTTTCGGTTCAAAATATACTAATTTGCACAATGAACCACCAATATCCATACCAAACCAAGGCATGGCTAAAAATGATTGAGATATCAATACATAATTTTTTTTTATAACATTCAACCAGGTGTCTTATCATAAACCACTATAAATATGTATTACTTACAAGGAAAATCTTGTACGCCATTCACTTCTCCATTAATTTGTGCCATTTTAATGAATTTCTTTTTGGACATTCTTCTAAAACTCAGTCTTCGCAAACAGCCCTTACCAACGTGAGGTGCCATAACGTTGTTTTGCTTTAAGAAAGAACGGACTAAATTTTGTGACGCGCTTTTAACTGCTAAGTGGTTCAATGCTAATGAACTTATTTATACCGAAACTGGCGTATTATAGGTTCGATAAAATTATAATATATGAAAAATGTATGTTATACCACGTCCTTGACTTTCGTATCAGTAATTTGAGGAGTGTGCCACTCTTAAGGTTTTTCTGATATGAATGCATGAAGATGCTGAGTATCATGATAATAGCATTCAAAATACTTATTTATTAATTATGACCGTGTTTTTTAGATAAACCACTTGGCGTTAAACTTAAATAAATGACGATTACCTTGCAACTTATCCATTTTATAATTCAATTAATGAACAATTAGCAATTGAAAAACTTTTTTAATTCAATTCTTGTTCTGTAATTTTTGTTTTTTATACGGAAACTTTCTAGTAAATCTTCAATCCACTTTTCACACAATGTTCACAATATAAGTTGATATAACAGTATATATTCAGTGTACAATTATTTAGTTGTCTGTAATAAAAAAAAACTTGTAATCATTTACAATTTGTGACGTATTGCATTACATGATCGGGTGATCCATTCCATCATGTAATTACACCATACCATTGTAATTTGATGCAATTATTTGCATATACATGCTATTATTTCAAAATAACATTCACTAAGACTTGCAATATACTTATTGTTGTTAAATACTGGTTAAAAATATTGTTAAAAACATTAAATAATTGTTTTAAACAAATTAAATATCTTTAATGTCACTGAAAGACGAAGAAGATGATGTTAAATTAAAACATAACCAAAAAATTCGTTACATAACCTTAAACGTCAAAATATTTTAAGTGGAACTGTTTTCTGCGTTGTTTATATTTATATTTTTAATTTAATTATGTTCGATATACCTGACGAACATTTACCAGATTTTGCAAGAGATAAAGATCGTCTAACAGTTCTTTTTGCACCATTACGAAATCGTACTGTAAATCCAAAGGATTTTGATTCAAAATTAGCCAGTTGGAAAACTTTAATTCAACTCTATTGTATATATAATAATGTTTATTCGTTTGCGTTGTCTGACTTGAACAAGGTTTTTGTGTTCAATGGAAGATCACCTAGTTGTTTGGAGGTTGTCGTACAAGAAATGATCAAAAATGGGGAACTACTGTTGGTGGAAGTTTTCTCAAAATCAAATCCCTCTACTTGGAGTGGTTGGTTTACGGATATTGTAGTAAAACGGCCTGTATCTTGGTCATTAACGAAAATAAGAAACAGCTTTTTTAATCCTAGTAGAGAGGAAAATTACGTACATTTAAATGTTGTTAAAAACAAGTCGGAAGAATTACTTAAAATCTTGCCTGAGACGTTCAAGAATAAATTAATTAGTTTGGAAGAATTACTTGTTATAATTGGTAATCGTACTAGTCAGGAAAATGTTCAATTGTTGCTCCACAACTTGATAAAGCAACAAAAAATCGATATTACGAATTTGAACAAAAATAATACTAGCGAACAGTCTAGTAATATCTTAATAAAATTCGGTGATGGTCAAAAAGTTAAACAAATCACTGATATGGACTTGGCTGTATATACTTTAGAGAAAAACGAAAAACTTTTATTGCAAACCATAGAAAAACTGGAAGATGAAGTTGAAAATACCAACAAAGAAGCTAAAGAACATTTGAAAAAAGGCCACAAACAAATGGCGAAAAATTGTATACGCAAAAGACATGAAATCGAGAAGAGAATAACGAAAAAATCGAATGCATTACATAACGTGCAAGTGTTATTGGAACAAATACGTGACACCCACTCAGATGCCCATGTTTGGGAATCTTATAAACAAGCTTTATCAGCCTTCGATTTAACATTTAAAGAAACTGGACTCTCTGAAGATAGTGTGGATGATACAATGATTAAATTGGGAGAAATGCTCGATTTACAACAAGATATTGAAGCTAGTCTGGCCAAAATGCCTGGAAATGAGTCAGAATCGGATTTGGAACAAGAATTGGCTGATTTAATGAAAAGTGAAGATGGAAATACTGGAAACAATGGTGGTATTGATGGTATGGAAAAACAATTGGATGATTTAGAATTGAATTTACCGGATGTTCCAACTCATAGTCCAAATAAGTCAGTAACTACTAACGTGCCTTTGTAAATGTTGTTTTATTTATTACGAGATTTATTTTAAAATACATATATATATATTGGAATATTTTAGCTGTTTTCATTTAAATTTTGTAAAATTTTCTGTTCATTTATTTTTAACCTGTTTTTTTCGTTTACCATTCTTCCATAAGTTTGTCTTTTTTGCAACAATTCCAACTGAAATATTTATAATAAATGTACTAATATGTTAGTTTTCTTGTACCTACTTTGTCTTTTTTAATATTTGGCCCCAAACCACCTAAACTCGGTATATTTGTTAAATGAGAACGTATTAATATACGCTTTTTATTTGTTTCTTCTGCTCTTTGTGAAACGCTTAATAATTTAGAATCTAAACTAATATTCGATATAGAACAATCGCAAATCGACAAGCAAGAAGCGAATGAATTGCTTAGAAAATCATCGGTATGAATGGTTTCATCAGGATTTTCTGAAGCTTTTTCTTGATTTAAACATACTTCTGAAAATGGTTTCTGTTTAGACAACATTAGATCTAAGTATGACTTCTTTTTGTTATCTTTCAGATATTTTGTTCTTCTGATAATCATTTTTTTACCAATCTTCGATTGATTGTCAATCTTAATTTTCGTTTTACTAATATTTCCATTATAAAATGGGATCACATCATTTGTTTTAGCATCACCGCTTCCTTTTTCAACAAAATCATCATTTTCTTCATCTAAAGAATCATAAAAAACTTCCATTTCTTCTTAATTTTGACAAACACGTCATTAAAAAAAAACACATCATTTTATAAATGTTTTTTTATTAAGGAGGAAACAACATAATAATATAATTTCTGTACAGAATCGAAGCTTTGTTTTTTTTTTCATTTTTATAGTTTATATATACAAACAATTTACGTAAAACTTCTTTGGCGAAATTATATACAAAAAAAAATAATATATTTTATAACAAAAATAAACATAACAAGATAATGTAGCCATAAAAATTAATAATAATGAAAAATAAATTACATTCACAAGTTACACGTTTTTCAATTAAACTAAATTGTACATTATTATTTATTTTGACAAATTAATTATCAAACACACTTTTTTTAAGTACATAAATTGCCTTACTTAATACATGAACACCATAGAAAATGATTGTATAGATGCATTATTAGTTCATTTATTATCCTGCAGCTGAAAATTATTGTTGTCATAAATTAAATAAATTATAGCTTGGAAATTAAAAATTCCAGTGAGAAATTTCAACATGTAAACACTTGTAGAGAATATTATAATTAGTGTATGTTTTAATTGTGAGAAAAGACACTTATTTAAATCCGTGTACGAGTGTAATACTTTATATATTACTTCTAAACAAATAAAATTCCGCAACAATACGCCGATTAAAACGTTTACGTTCACCTTAACTAGATTTATTATAATAATATCTTTAAAATTCAATTTAAAAAAAAACAAAAATGAAAAATTCCTTAATATCATATAATAATTGCATATAGTATATCAGTCGTGGTAATTATTCCATAAATAATAATCAAAAATTTAATTAAATTACGCTAGATGGTAATTTTTCAAATTGAGGCAATGTTTGACTACCTCTACGCCGAGGTATTGTGCCACCATTATTTGGCACCCAAGACACTTCAGGACATCCAAGTGATGTTAATAAATCAATTAAATTCTTTATTGTTACACTGGAACTATCTACTGTTGATGCACTGCCAATATTTAATGCTGTTGTTGAATTTGATTGAGTTTTTGCTGCTGCTATACTGGCAGCTGCACGTGCATATGCCAAACAAGAACGACCATCCTGGTCTAGAATTTTTACATCGGCATTGTGCTGCAATTAAATCACAATAAACGTACACAAAAATTCACTGAAATGACACAGTTTTCACACAATTTGTTACTTACCCATATTAATAGCTGTGAAATGGCTAAATTGCCCATTGCACAAGCCAAATGCAATGGTGTACGTAAATCACGTGGTGATACAGTCGAATTAACTTGTTTCGTATTGGCAATAGCTAAAATATGTATAATTGATTTAATATTTGATGCACAAACAGCATCGATCAATTGTTGTCCAATCGACATGTCTGTACTAGGTGCTTTTAAAAATTCTTTTAATTCATATTTAGCACGTATCCAATTCTCTTTCTCTTCTCGACTGGATGCTGGCGTTGGTTTTGTACGACCAAGTGTTTTATATTCCCATACGGAATTCGCTAAAGTATTTCCAATAGTTAACATTACACTCAAATGTCCCGGACTGAAACAAGGATTTTAATTTGTTGTTGCAAGACAAAAAAAGAAAATACGAAAACTTACGGCCATTCATCTAAATCTAATGAACGAACACGACTAATATGAGATCCTAAATTCCTGTGTATACCAGAACATTCAATACACATTAATACGCCTAGATTCAAGCTAGCCCAATCAGGATCTAAAAATTGAATTTAAACAAATAATTTCTCATTTTTACTCTAATTAAAATTGCTTACTTAAAGCATTACAATCAACACAAGTGCCATTACCCGGTACTCGTGTCTTAATTGACTGAATTGTCGCCTGTTCAACTGGATTATTTTTCGCTTTCGATGATTCGTTTAATTGCAATGAATTGAGTATTTGTTGTTCGATTGCAGCCACCCATTCGTCTCGTTCCTCCGATGTGCTTGCATCGAAATGCCATTGTTTATTATCCAAGCTGACAATATAAAATTCGTACGTATCTGAATCATCGTATTCCGAATTTTTAATGCCACTACTTTTAACACGGCGATGACGTTTCTTCACATTCGGTGTTTCCATTTTAATATTTTCACTATTTATAAACGAACTACTATTTGATAGCATTCCTTCATCGCCACTAACTTGCAAATACTTTGAATTTGGATCTTTAACTGTTTCGAAAGCGCTCAACAATCCTTTTTCTGTAACACGTTTATCTTTGCCTAAAATCGACAATGTACTCAATCCATCATTAATACTACTAGTGCCATTCGTGCCAGCAACTGTTATAATCGATTTCGATCCTCTCGGCTTCTGGCCGGGCACTTTAACTGTCACATATTGTAAACTAATCTCTTTTCCATGCACATCCTCCATATAATCATGCAAACTAGAATGATAAGTCAGTCTTCCATCATCACACAATGTTACATATTTTTTCTTCCATTCTTTATTCAATGTTTTACTACTACGTTTATATAAATAACCCTGTTTCAATGGTATAACACGACCACTACCAAAATCTCCACCATTTTTATGTTTGTCATCGCCCTTTTTCGACGGTGTAAACAAATTCGATCGACGGCGATTCTTTCGTGTTGTTGTTGGTGTTGAATTTGGTGTTGGTAAATCTTTTAAATCGGTTACATCTTTTGTATTATTGCTTTGTATTTGAATTTGTACATTATTTGGATGATGAAATTTATTGATATTGTTATTTTCCGTTGTTTGGACAACAACAAGTGCTTGTGTTGATCCATGACTGCCATGGCTTAACGTCGATGACGAATTCCAACGATCCTCTGACTGAAAATTCGTTTCAGGCTTGTCATGATGGCTTATATTGTGCGCCTGACGTGATGATTCCTATTAAATAATACACACATATTTTGTTTTGTTTGGAAATGTGAAACAAGAAATACAAAAGTCATCTCTTTCATAATGGAATACCATTATTATTACTTTAATAATACAATTCGCGCCCTTATTGAAAAATATATCACACAGATGTTACATTTCAATATAAAATGTTTTGATGTTGAAATAAATCGTTTCAAAAGAGATGAGAGAATGTTATTTAAATTTTGTATTCTATGCGAACGGAATACATATTGTTCTAAATATTAGTATTTATTTATAGCGAACACAAACTGTAAATTGATTATATACAGGGTGGATCATTTTTAATCATTCAAAATAGAATATCTTGTATTTTTTTATGAAAAATATTAGTCAACTTTATTTGTGATTATTTAAAAAGTTTTCGCTTACGTCATGATACGAGCTTAATCTTTATCAGTAGTTTTTTATTAAATAAACGAAAAAAAAAATAAAATATGAACCGTACATGATTTATAATACTAGTAAATCGTGACGAAAAGGAAAACACTACAAAATTTAAATCGTATTATTTTCAAAGTCAAACAATTTCGCAAAAATTGATCTTTTCATATAATAAATTAAACATTACTTGCAAAATCTATTTCAATAATAATTACGAACTTCTCTTGGAATTTGCACCACCCGATTATTCATTAATTCGAAAACTTACCTTATGTACAAGCGTATGAGTGTGGCCTGGTGATTGTACGACATTACTTTGTCCGATTTGATTGTAACCATTGTTGGTTTGCCGTTGAATATTTATTATATTCGATGGATGATAATGGTTATTTGGTGTTGATGGTCGAGAATTTGTTGGCGTTAAACATATCGTTGATGCATGCCGTTGTTGGACAATTTTTTGGCAAGCTATAAGCATTTTTGATTTATTATTAACTATGTATTTAAAAATTTATAAAAAAAAACTTTCCACTAACCATCTTGAAACACTTTTTCCACATTAAGGCCATATGTGGCGCATGTTTCATAATATGAGCATCTCTTCAGATCGTTTGCTAATTTTCTAGCACGAGAATCATCAATTACTCTCGGCTTATTTTCACTTATTGCATCTAAAATAGGAAGATTTTCATTTTTATTATAAAAATTACATACGTATATAGAAAGTTTATTTTTTAATATACCTTGTGTACCGACAAGTATGAGTGGAATTTCAGCTGAATTTCTAAAATTCGACATTTTCGTATAATAATTATAAATTGCATTAAATGAGGCTTCGTTTTCTAAACTAAATACAAATATAACAGCATCTACCCATGCTGTAAACTAACAATACATACAAATTTAACACAAAAATACACATTTTTTCAATAAATTCTTACTTGTAATTCGGGTGTTCCACCCTCATCTCGAATCAATAGCAGGTAACTTTGATTATCAACAAGTATTTCTTTCTTGAAACGACCACCTTCTGGTGATTCTTCTTGCATATATGAACCAGTCAAGTATCTGTGTACTAATGCAGATTTACCAGATGAAAGAGAGCCCACAATACCCAATCTAAGGTCGGGGACACTACGTGAGAGAGTCCATTCTTGGCTGTTAACAAACGAGTCTGCAAGAAAAATCGTGCATCTTAATTATATACGTAAACTAGTTTTGAAAAATTAGCTCCATAACAACAAATTTGATTTTTTTGTAACAAACTGTTACAACTATTTAATTTGTATAAATACACCATTCATAAAATCGTTCAATACATTCTAATGAGTATTTTTTATGTTTGTAACTGTCTTGTTTTTACCGTTAAAATCGATCAAATTGACCCAATTACAAAGGTATTATTATTACATAGATAATTTCCTTTATAAAATAATCATAATAATTTTATAATATATTAAATTTATTGAAATGTAACAAGAAAGAAAAAAACTTTCACTTCAAACGTAAATTTATTTTCAACAAAATACAAATACATAATTGAAAATCTTACAATAAATTATTACTTATTCTATTTACAACCTTGAGGCTTGAACGCAATTTTAAATAATATTATGAATCATAATATTTAATATTATATTTTATTTGATTTTTAAGGAAGAGGATGCAAACGTGTACAGGAAATCGCGGTACGCACCAATAAATAAATCAAAAAAATAACGAATATGAATTATGAGGTCTATTTTTATAAAAGGTACATATTATTATTGATTTATGAATTTATACGCTCACTGGCTGCTATCTAATTAAGGAATTGTGTTTTCGGAATTTACATAAATCCCATTGATAAAGTTTTAAGGGATGCTGGTTTACCACTAAATTATCTTGTAAGTTGTAAAGAATTTTAATTACATTCGAGAATTTTAATAAAATGAAACCGCGAAACAATTAAAATCATTTTCTTGCACAAGAAATATGTATATTTTTGTTGAAAATAGAAAACAATATTATTGTAACAATAACATTAGATAATACTCATTGTTTTTGAAGAATATTTATCAATATATTCGTATGAATAAAAACTCCCACACAAAATGTCTAGTGAATCATGTAAATATACGAAAAATAAGCACACATTTTATTTTTAGAGTAATACGATGACTGTAAAAATACCACAATTTTTAAGACAATATTCAAATAAATTTGAATTTACTTTCATATAAACATATTTATGTAAAACTTTCTAAAATACATTTGTTAATCGTCATTAAATCATATCAATAAATATGTAAACATGCTGCAATTGAAATGAAATTTTAAGAGGAAATTAATCTGAAATTGAGTCAATTTAATTAAAATTGTTTATTTTCACTTTGATGATGAGAAAAGAACATTGCAATAAACAAGTACAACATACATATAACACGAATTCTTACATAATAATAGCTATTGTAAACTTTTAACTCCTAATTAGGAAATGAGATGATGGTGTTTTTAATGGAATTATAACGCATTTACATTAATTTGTTAAACACATTAAGTAGAACGATTTGTTATTAAAATTATATAACATTTTTATTATTTAATCGTGGTTTAAAACCATTTTTATTATCTTATCTTTTAAATGCTCAATTCTGCAATAAGTTTTTTTTTTATAAATATAAATATGTACGTACAATAATTATTAATAGAAAAATCAAACACAAGGTTTAAAACCTTATTAGGATTTACACGGTTAAAACTATTATCTTTTGCAAAAAAATAAATAAAATAATTTATTGTTAAAGTGGAACACTTTAATGACATGGTAAATATCTAAAACCTATTAGTGTTGATGACGACAATATGAAAACCACAAAAACGCATTATATCAAAATCATTAACATATTCACACATTGTTTATTCATATATAAACAATAAACAGGTAGAAATAAAAAAATTATGTCACGTTTTTTATTATATCCATCAGCACCTTTTACACAGGAAATTGAATGTGTTCGGTCGTAATTTTGATAATTAAATTGAATTTATGAAGCGCCTCTTATTAATTTTCATAGATATTCAATTTAAATCGTAATTAAGGTTATAACATGCTTTTCAGTCAACTACATCCATCTTTTAAAAATATAAATATCAGTTTACTGTTTATTTATAATTTAAAAAGATGATGAGGGTCGCAATTTAAACATTCATCAAATTTTTTTTTAAACTTGAACAACTTTTTTTAAAAATTATGTCAACTATAGTATTTATCCTGTATAATTTGATAATGACAATGGGGTATTTTAAATTATTCCATTAATAAAGTTTTTCAACTAAAGTCACGTGGGATTTTTCTTACAGGAAAAATACTATATGTATATTCGTAGTGTAATTTATGTGGGTAGGTTTTTAACAAATACTCCTTTATTATGTAGGTAGTTTTAACCAAATGGAGGCGAAATATACATATAAAAAAGTCAAAAATCATTTGCGTGCTCAACAAAAAGAAAATCATATGCAAATTGTTAAGGGGATGTTTATTTTCATAGAATAACACGCCAGCAAATTGCTTGTAATATCCAATTATTACGTTAATAAAAAAAAATCTAATTATGTAGTTAAAATTCATGTGAAACTCAATTTAAACAATTTTCATCCCTTTTGAAAATATTGACCCAGTCCCAATTGAAAGTATTTTTAATAGAAAATCAAATCTTGAAAAAGTTGTATTTGAAATTTAATACAATTTCATGTAATTTAACACTAAAACGAATAGATTTCACTTTGTAGGAAACTCAAACAATTAAAAATAAATAAAAAAGTTCGCGTTTATATAATTTTTATTTAATTGAATAATAAATTGTACTCGAGGGAATGGCAAAGTTTTAATTACGATTTAAAATTGATTTTTTTATCCAATTCTGTTCTGGCATATTCAATTATTATTTACATATTTCGCACGATATTTAATTAAACAAATGGCTAGACAAACATGAAAAACAAGCTATATTACTGGCTTAGTAATCCCATTTAAATTTTATTTTTAAACGTTTTCAACGTTTTACAAAACAACAACAACAATAACATCTAGGTATGCTAGTACCGTTACTATGTTGGTCGACTAGTTCGATACTTTGGATGGACACAGGTCAAATCAAAGAAAAACTAGGTAATTTATTTGTTACGACCTGAAAATCCTACCTGTGTGTGTGTGATTGCATAAAACAGCCCCCAAATTATACACGTCCACACCACACAACACAATAAAGCGTCCCCGTTTTCTTACCTTCAATGCAAACGACATGATCTCGTATCTGTTGAGCAACAATACCATCAGGAATTAAGTCGATTAAATCGTAAATGGCATAAATTGATGGATGGACACTTTCGAAACGTTGTATTTCCTGTCTTATGGCCAATGAATTATTTAGAAATGGTTGTAAATGTGCCCTTGAATTCATTTCTATACAATTTTCAATATATCAATGTCTATTATTAATGCACATTTGATATTTATTTTTATTTTATTGTTAACAATAAACGTAAATTGTTGCACAAAAAACACTCGATCTAGTGGCACAATGCATTTTATTAAATTCTATTATATTTTCTTCTTCTATTGCACGGTATTTGTTTACAACTGTGTTTATACAATACACCACTACTGTATGGAACGAAAAAATTTTATTTATCCATTTCCTATTATAGAATATTATTTAAAATTAATAGGTTAGGTAGAGACACATCCGTACACTCCCACCACACGTTCTCCATTTACATTTTTCACTGGTTTTATTTCAAAGTTGTGTTGTGGTTGTGCGGACAAAATCAAAAACTTTATCCCAACAAAGCAGAAAACTATACTTTTACAGTTGTCTAGATCAAAACTTCAAAAAGTACCACTTAGATGGCACAGTTTATTGAATTTTGAATAATTCATTCAAATTTGAATTTAAACTGTACAATAAACTCTAAACAACAACAAAAAAAAAAACCTGTTCCATCTGATCTGCAACGCTATTTCGCAAATGTTGTTTCATTTTTTTTTTGGTTGTTGGATAGAAGTTTTTAAGCAATTGCAAAATTCGAAGGTTTAACAAGTTTTTTATAGTACCGTTAGGAATCGCGAACGAGGCTATAAATCTAGTAGAAAGAAAACCACATGCTGGCTTGTAAACGATTAGAATTTAATAAGAAAAAAATATATACATATAATATATAAAATGTGATAGTTTCCATGCAAAGTCCCGGTCGTTGGCCATTTACCACACAGACTAACTAACCGGTCTTCATCAACTTAAAGTTGTTTATAAAACCAGAAAATTATCAATAACGTGCTAATTTGTTAATAAACGCCCGATCTGTTGAGAGACTTTTTCATATTTACTATATAATTCTATTATTTCAACTGTGTGTGTTATTAAAAGTACAACATTTCGCGATTTGTAGTGAATGGTAAGTGCTTTGTTGCAAAATTACATAATATTATCTAATATATGGATTAATTTTGCATAAATTTTCTTTTAATAGTATTTTATGTAGTAGGTCAAAGTTGATCTTTATGTAAATTTAATTAATAATTTATGTAATAAATGATTAGTTGTAAATATTTGCTATTTTAATTGAATTTTAAATTGCTTTTTATTAACACATTAAACTAAAAAAAAACTCAACATAAAGATTCAATCCATTGTTTTATCACTGAAAATATTTTAATCATGACATTACAATGTCAATAAAAATGCTATAATAAGCTTGTTCATTAGCTAACGCAAACAAAATCAATCGTTTTTTTATCAATACGTAAAAGTCGATGAACTAAAAATGACCATTTTATTACCTGACGTTTTATAGATTAAAATGTGGACATTTTCTTATCTATTACTATTATTGCTCCTGGCAAATGTATTTTGTAAAGACCCCAATATTGAAGAACAAGAATTGGAAGCAAGGGAATTTTTGCGAGCATTAAATAAAAAAAGCGAAGAAAATGCAAATAAAGTGGCACTTGCACAATGGGCTTACGCATCAAATTTGACCGAAGAAAACCTTAAGGCCCAAGTAAATTAAATTGAAAATATTGTAAAGTTAGTTTATCAAATTTGATGTTATAGTTGGCAGTAAGTGCAGAAGTGGCGAGGGAAGAAAAAGAAAATTGGAAAAAAGTGATCCAATATGACTGGCGACGTTTTTCCGATTACAATTTACGACGTCAATTTGAAAAATACTCAATTTTGGGCGCCGCCGCCTTGCCCGAAGACAAATACAAACGACTTAATAAAATTATCAGCGACATGGAAGCAATTTATTCCAAAGCGAAAATTTGCAGTTTTAACGATACGAAACAATGCAATTTAGGACTGGAACCGGAATTGACGCATATTTTAGCAAAATCACGAAATCCAGATGAACTGAAACACGTTTGGACGGAATGGCGTAATGCTGTCGGTCCAAATTGCAAAAATTTATACAAAGAATACGTCGATTTGTCCAATGAAGCTGCCAGGCTAAATAATTTTACAAATAATGCTGAATACTGGCTAAGAGACTACGAAGATCCGGATATTCGTCAACAAATTCAAAATTTATGGGAACAATTAAAACCGTTATATTTGCAAATTCATGCTTACGTTAGATTTAATTTGAGAAAAAAATATGGCGATATTGTGACGGAAAAAGGCCCCATTCCTGCCCATCTTTTAGGTACAACACTATAAACTGATTAGATTTATTATCATATTTAATTGTTTACGAAGTCTCGTATTACTTTTTTTCCACATAGTTTACATCATTTTTTTTATGATAATTAAATCTTAAATATATTAAAATAAACGCTAATCTAATCAATTTATTAGGAAATATGTGGTCACAAAGTTGGTCAAATATTGGCGATTTTACTGTACCATATCCGGATGTTGCTGAGGAATCATTGACACAAGAGTTAGTTAAACAAAATTACACACCGCGTCGTATCTTTGAAACGGCCGAACAATTTTTCACGTCCATCAATTTAACAGCAATGCCAAGTTCATTTTGGGAGAAATCCATTCTAACAAAACCAAATGATAGAGAAATTGTTTGCCATGCTTCTGCATGGGACTTTTACGATGGAAAAGATTTTAGGTAGAAGACAATATTTTTTTATTAAATAATCATTTTTAATGTCCTTTTTATGGATTATAGAATAAAAGAATGTACAGAAGTGACAAAAAGCCATTTTGTGACTGCCCATCACGAAATGGGACACATTGAATACTTTTTACAATACAAAGATCAACCGATTAAGTTCAGAGAAGGAGCCAACGATGGTATAAATTAGTATTTATAAAGTTCTTGTATAGATTTTTGTAATTATTTAGGTTTTCATGAGGCTGTTGGTGATTTAATATCGTTATCAGTACGTTCTACGAAACATTTACGAAAAATTGGACTTGTGCAGTCAAAGGAAGACGATCCTCATAGTTTATTAAATAATTTATACAATGTAATTCCAGTTCAAGATAAATTTTAAATTAGTTTTTAATTAATTTGAGTCTCTAGATTGGATTGGATAAGATAACATTCTTGCCATTTGGATATTTAATGGATTTATGGCGTTGGGATGTATTTTCTGGAAAAACTAGTCCTGATGACTACAATTGCAAATGGTGGGAATTGATTGAAAAATATCAGGGAATCGAACCATCAGTGGATCGTTCTGAAGAAGATTTTGATCCAGCCGCAAAATATCACATCATCTCCGATGTACCATATTTAAGGTAGAAAATTCCAAAAATGAATTGAATTTATATAAAATCTTGCTTTTTTCCAGATATTTTATTAGCTTCGTTATTCAGTTTCAATTCCATCGTGCTTTATGTGAAAAAGCGGGCCAATATGAACCAAATAATCCTAATAAACAGTTACATCAATGCGATATTTATCAAAATACTGAAGCTGGAAATGTTTTGAAGACAATGTTAAGTATGGGATCTTCCAGACCATGGCCAGATGCAATGGAAGCCATTACAGGACAACGAAAAATGGATGCTAGTGGACTTTTGGAGTATTTTAAACCTTTACACGAATGGTTGGAACAGGAGAATAAGAAGAATGGTGTTTTTATTGGATGGGAGAAATCGAAGAGAGGTTGAAATTAAATTTTTCCATGTTTGGTTTATATTTAAATAACTTTTATTTTGTTACAGTTTGTGCAAGAACTAGAAAAGAGCTGATACAGGACTGAAAATTCGATTAGTTTTTATATAAATTTTATGTTTTTTTCTTTTTAATTATGTAATATGTCTCGTAGTGATAATTTACTTCAAATAAAACGATAATAAAAAAATCTCGGGCGTCTATTTTTATCAATTAATCCTATTGTTTGTGATTTAGAAGATAATCTAGCCTATTTCTAGATTTATATGATAATTCTATTATAATTTATATTTCTGTTAATACTTTCACTAAAGTATTACGAAAATTTACACAATATTTATACGTATTGTACATATATACATTAATCAATATATGATATAAAAATATATTCTTGTTGAAGAAGTACAATAGTTGATTCTCCCATCATTATATTATAATTTATCCACATATTAGATTATAAATAGTTCTTTTATTTGATAATTTTCACCTTGAATCCAAGGAAGTCATCACTTTATACAAAAAAATAATGATTTGTGATGAAAAATTATAAAAGAATCAAACAATTTACGTGATATATTTGTTATCAAAATTTTGTCAGGAATGTACTATAGTACAGTGATAAGCAATTATTATATTAATTGTCCTTAAAAAGCTGTTTTCAATTCATATCTACCTGAACATTCACACAAGGTAACGAATAAAGTATTACAATCGCCAACGTAATGGCGAAGTTAACAATATTCGTACTATTGTTATCAATTTTTAAATTAAATTGTGTCGTTCGAGCTGAATCAGTTGAAGAATTTTTAGAACGAATTAACCAACAAACTCTTATAGATACAAATAGAGTAACAGAAGCTTCATGGGCATACGACTCAAATATTACAGATGAAAATCTAGCAAATCAGGTAACAATTATATAAATTTAATTAATCGCAATTATAATTCGTGACGGATTAGATTGCCGTGTAAACGGAAGTGGCGAAATCGACGAAAGAAATTTGGGAACAAGTGATAGAACTGGATTGGGAAAATATTGAAGATGAAACAATTCGCAGACAATTTGAAAAATATTCAGTGCTGGGTTCTGCTGCACTACCGGAAGCCGATATGGTTCGCTTGAATACAATTATCTCAAATATGTCGGCTATTTTCGCAAAAGCCACCATTTGCGACTACAAAAATGCATCGAAATGTGATTTATTGTTAGAGCCTGGTATTTAAAATACGCGCAAAATTTAAAAATGCGTCACTAATTCTTTGCATTCATTAGATATTGAAAATATCCTCATAAGTTCTAACGATGCCGAAGAATTAAAACATGTTTGGGTTCAATGGAGGGACGCTGTTGGCCCAAATGTGCGTGATTCGTATGTGGAATACGTTCTTCTGGAAGATCAAATGGCCAAAGCCAATAATTTTACCGATTACACCGAATATCTATTGACTGATTTTGATGACGACCAAGTGAGCGATATTCGTGACCAAGTTGAAGAATTATGGCAACAAATGAAACCATTTTATCAACAATTGCACGCTTACGTACGGTACAAGTTGAGGCAAGTTTATGGCGATGATGTGGTTAGCGAAAATGGACCAATACCGGCCCATTTGTTGGGCAACATGTGGGCACAAACTTGGGAAAATGTCGCTGACATTACTTTGCCTTTTCCAAATCTAACTGAGAGTATTGATATTACGACGGAACTTCAAAATCAAGTAAAAACTTCCACCAAAAATCAATTTAAATACTAAACAAATACTTTTAGGGTTACACTGTTAGGAAAATTTATGAAACAGCAGAAGATTTCTTCTTTTCTATTGGTTTGGATAATATGACAGATACGTTTTGGGAAAAATCGATAATTGAACGACCGGAAGGGGTCGATTTAGTGTGTCATGCTTCCGCTTGGGATTTTTACACAGAAGGAGATTACAGGTAAAATAACGAATTAAAACGTACGATATGATTTTACAAGTGTTCTTCAGAATTAAGGAATGTACTGAAGTGAATAGCGAAGATTTCTACACAACCCATCACGAAATGGGACACATTGAATATTATATGCAATACAAAGACCAGCCAGTCAGATTCCGTGAAGGCGCCAACAGTGGTTTTCATGAAGCTGTTGGTGATTTGATTGCACTTTCTGTACAATCTACCAAACATTTACAAACACTGGGTTCGTTGAAAGCCACAAGTATTAGCGAAGAATTGGATATCAACAATTTATATAAAATTGTTTTGGAAAAAGTTGCATTTTTACCATTTGCTTATATTATCGATTTGTGGAGATGGAATGTTTATTCAGGCAATATAAAAGAGGAAAATTACAATTGTGAATGGTGGAACTTGCGACATGAATACCAAGGTTTGGAACCACCAGTTGATCGATCTGAAGATGATTTCGATCCAGCCGCAAAGTACCATGTGGTGGCCGATGTTCCATATATTAGGTTCGAAAAAAACAACCCTTTACCAACTATTCCAATGACACTTTGCTGATTTTAGATATTTTGTGAGCTTTATTGTACAATTCCAGTTCCATGAAGCCCTTTGCAAAATTGCTGGCCAATATGAAGAAGGCAATGAAGAATTGCCACTTCACAATTGCGACATTTATCAAAATTCTGAAGCTGGAAAAGCTCTTAAGTAATTATTTTTAAATTATGTAAATGGATACATGAAAATAAAATGTTTGTAGGAGTATGTTAAGTTTGGGTTCATCGAAGCCATGGTCCGATGCATTGTTGGAAATCACAGGTCAACGAAATATGTCCGCAAAACCCCTTTTGGAATACATTAAACCCGTACAAACGTGGCTAGAAGCATATAATCAAGAGAATAATGTACCTGTGGGTTGGGGAGAACCAACTAAAGGTAAATAACTTAATCTTTAAAACAATACCATACATGTATTCGTTTAACCTTCAATTATTTTTACTTAAAAGTTACAAAAAAAATATTATTTCACATAAATTAAATTTCGTCTTACAAATTTTTTTAACAATACTTTTATTTCTTTGAGTGGCTCTTTATTTATTTATGTTTGGCAATAAGTTGTACTTGAAAATACATTTTTTTTAAGTTCATTTGACTTGTAATACGTAAGAGCATTGTCCCTTTTCTCTCCTTATTGTGCAATAAACAGTAGATAATAATTGCTTGCCTTAAAATGGGAGTCAAGGAACAATAAATTAATTTATTATTATAATGTCCTAAAATAATTTTTATGTACATTTTTTTCAGTTTGTAAAGCTAGAAGCTCTTCATCCATTAATGGGCCCATGATGAGTGTTTTATTTGTGTCGTTTGTAAGTTTATTTTTTGTCAATAAATATGAGTGGTAAATAAAATCTTATAATAGAATAGGATTATGATTTTTCATTTCAAATCCATTGATAAAAAGATAACGTAATCTCGATTATTTTCGTTTATGAATCAGCTTTAAAAACAACAAGTGAAATCACCGGTTTTTTCTAATAATTATTGACACTGACCCATATGAAATTCAACAACAAACGCATTCTTCTCACATATTAAACACAAATTTTCTCACACACCCAAAATGCAATTAGATGCAGTTAGAAAATGATTCACCCATAATAAATTATCCATAATAGCATTGTACAAAAAACAAATATTTTCCAAAGCACACAAACTTTAGTTCTTGTACTAATTCGATATGTGGCTTCCGCTGATAAAATTCTGCATATTCAGTGACATTACTGGCTGATTATTATTTTTTTTGTAAACAATTAAAAGCATTACGTGAAAGCGACAACAACAAAACAAGGTAACTCCTGACCCTCCCACTTTTTCCCACGTGTAATTCAGAAGATACACATATTACATCTATTGTCAGTTTATATATGAATCTAGAACAAATAAGAAGTAGAAAAAAATTGCAAATTTTGGATTTTAGTTTGTTGAAAATGTGCGACATAAGTTCCACAAGAAGACGGCATGTGTTCCTACATTTAGCTGTGCTTTTCATTTACTTTCACATATCAAAAGCTCAACAAACGTACCCTTACAATAGTGGCAATCCGTACATAAATCGTGATCAAAATTTCGGCAATAACGTTTACGATCAAAGTGATCTCAATAATCGAAATATCAATTATAATCGACCGCAAATCGAACAGACAACATACCGCCCCCGGCCAACGCCGAACAATGCAGCTGGTGCGGGTGGATTCAACAACTATCCAGACGATAGAAGACGCACAGAGGATGGTTTTGTAAATAGACCGAACGTTGGTGGAGATATAAGGGCTTTGTTGCAGGCCCTTGATGTGCAAGCATCGCAACAATGTACGAATAATGTGGCCGCCCAATGGAATTTTGAAACAAACGTTAATGAAGCCACACAATTGGAGGCTGTAAGTAAAAATTCACTTTTTTTTCAAAGAGTTGAGGAAGTAAAATGTAAAAGTTATGATACTAGAGACTAGAGAGTGACAAATGTGGGAAAAATATTAAAGAGAGCAAAATAAAGTTTTTTTCGCACTATTGTATATGTATTTCGTAATGAATTTTTAAATATATGCATGTATATCATGTAGTTCTTGTAATGATGATGGGCTGAAGAAAGGATTTAATTTGAATTTCACTTTTACAACTTTTAAAAAATTGACGCCTTTGTTTTCGCACCTTCGAAAATTATTTATATGGTAGGTTTTTCAATGTGGTTAATTTACATGTAATAAACATACTCAAATAGCGTGAAATTAGTTAATTTAGCAATTTTCAACCCTGTGTAACAATCACAATCCTTCCACATCATCCACATAATACTAATTTCTTGACATTGACATTAGATGTAAACAAATTAATCATGAGAGAATTAAAACACACGTACACATATAAATTTTGAAAATTTTGCAATCAAGCAGACAACAAGAGCTAATAAAATGATTATGAAATCAAATATGTTCAAAGGTAATTTTTAAGCTTGTGGATGATGATGGTATATTTAGCGGCACGCGGACACGTTAAACAATATACGCAATTATGAAATCCCGTGGGAGTGACCATGGGCTATTCAGAAAATACATGTATACATTTTCACTTGAATGGCCGGAAAACTACACAAATTCACTTATCAAATAAATGTTATATAAGCAATTGTGTTCAATTGAAATTACTTTAAATTTGTTAATCGTTAAAAGAAAGTGCATCGCCCTAGAAATATTATCGTTCCAGTTTATATAATGCTATTCTTTAAGCCCTTATCTGTATACATATAGGAAACCTAAGCCGGTATTACACAATTTTATAATATACTCGTAGGTATATTATTTTGTTTAAACACCTGCTCCCAAAACAATATAATAAGTTCATGATCATTCTTGCACGTAAGCGGGCCAAGTTTAACACAGAAAAATAAAATAATTATATTTTTATGATTAAAAAAATACAATCCTATGGCAGTTTGTATTATGAATCTGTGTTCAAAGGTTCCGACATTGACAAATGGACTTTTATACTATTAATATTTAATACCTGCTCGTAGGTAGATATAAAAAGGAAATGCAGCGTAAATAAAGCGATTTTCGTTCAGGTTAAGGCTTTATCCTTGCAATTCTCACTTAAAAATTGTACGTGATTGGAAAATATGTGTGAAAACCTTCTTATGCCATTTTCATCAAACACATTCAATAAACCCATTATATAATTTTAAGTGACTGTTTATTAACTTCATATACCAATTATAATTTGTAATGTCTCTTTATAATTTTATATTAATTGCTTCCTTGTAATGCACGCAAAAAATTTTGTTGAATGATTCCTTTCCTGACTGACTCAGTCTTGTTTTCTTCGAAATTCAAATTGCACACCCTTTTAATTAATTATTAATCATAAAAATAGTCATATTACATATTGAATCACATATGTTATATAACTTCTAAGTAATATTTTTTAATCGAGATTGAATCTGGATGAATTTTCACACACCCACATAAAATCATCCACAACAATAGAATAATATTTATTTATAATAAATATATAGAATGTAGACTAATAAAAATGTTAATTGAACAAAATAACTATATGGCAATAAACACATCAATTAAATGTTTTTTAAACAAATTAGCATAACAGTAATGTGTTAACAATACTATATTAATTAATAATGATGTACAAATCAAGGATCAGCTTTACCTATATAGAAAAATGTGATTATATACTTTCCTTTTATTAAACATAAATAAATTAAATTCAAGGATTTGATACTTAACGATGTATATTTATCCACAAAAACAGGTCATATTTTTACGTCAATTCAGTATGCAACAGGAATAATTATATTGTTATTATAAAATAAATAATAATATCGCATTTTAGCTCCCATGAATGGATTATATAATTTTCTAACTACCTAGATAAATGTATTGATTGGAAATCTATTATTGAATTAAGATGTATTTAATAAAGAGAAAGTTATAACTTATAATTTTTCTGTTTTTCATTTTGTTCAGTTAAATGCCCAACAAATTTATTCCGAATTTCAACATGGTGTTTGGGAACTTTTAAACAAAGTTGGAAACAATTTTCCTGATGGACTTACATATCGCCAAATAAGATATCTTTCAGCTGTTGGTCCAGCAGCTCTTGATCCCGACCAATTAGACAGAGTAAGAACTATTGTTTAAATTTTTGTTTAAACATTTTCACTTTGTTTTGCTGGCTGCCGCATTTTTACAACAATGTTTTAATAAATTTCAGTACAATCGTTTAATTAACGACATGCTGGCAATTTACAATACAGCATCTGTATGTGCCCTAAACGAGCCCTTTACATGTGGTTTACGTCTGCAGCCCGATTTGTTGAATATTATGGCGAAAAGTCGAAATTGGGAAGAGTTGCAACATGTTTGGACCGAATGGCGTCGTAATACAGGCCAAAAAATCAAAGACACTTACGAACAATTGGTTGTAGTTTCAAATGAAGCTGCCCATTTAAACAGTGAGAAGAAATAATACTTTTAAAAATAGTTCTGACGATTTTTTTTGTAGATTTTACAGACACTGCCCAGTACTGGAATTTCCCCTTCGAAACGTCCACTTTAGGAATGGATTTAGAAGATGCGTGGGAAGAAGTGAAACCTTTATACGAACTACTACACGCTTACGTTCGAAGAAAATTGAGGGAGTATTACGGTCCTGATAAAATTAGTCGACAAGCACCCTTGCCGGCCCACATTTTAGGGAATATGTGGGCCCAAACGTGGTCGAATATATTCGATATAACACAACCATATCCAGGACAAACGTTCTTAGATGTAACACCAGAAATGTTGAGACAGGTATAAAATCGATTGTAAATCATCGATGAAATTTATAATTGTAAAATATTATTAGAAATCAACAATTGTATTACGAGTATTGTTGTGCCAGTTATTATTAGAATGTATTTATAATGCTTTGTTTGGAAAAGAGGAAAAAACCAACTTGGCATATTACCAAACATAAATTATGTACAAGAACAATTCTTGTTCTTTTCATTAAAATCGGAAGCAAAATATATGCACATAAGAATAAAAAGTGAAAGTCTGCAAAAGCACGCACTATACATGAAAATTATTTAATTTTATGAAATTAGCAACATATTTAATTTTGATCATTTTTTTTTTTATTAAATGATTTATTAAATTTGTTAAATATATATACAAGAACGTAATTAGAATGTTTATTAATTGTAGATGTTAGTCATTAATCTTTTATACGCGATTAACTTATGAAATTAACTAATATTATATACAGAGATTGTAGATATAATTAAGGAAAATTGCTCGTTTCAGGGATATTCACCAAAAGACTTATTTAGATTAGCTGAAGACTTTTTCGTATCGTTAAATATGAGTGCAATGCCATTAGATTTTTGGACTGGATCCGTTTTAGAGGAGCCAATAGACAGGGTTGTTTTGTGTCAACCCTCAGCGTGGGATTTTTGCAATAGACGCGATTTTAGGTATACAATTGCTCAATTATTACTAAACTCACGAAGTAAAAGTATTGTATACTGCAATTTGCAAGATGAATGATAGAAAATATATGCATTTTACGTTTTATTATTATTTCGTTTCAGAATAAAAATGTGCACAAATGTTAACATGAAAGACTTAATAACTGCCCATCACGAAATGGCTCATATTCATTATTTTATGCAATACAAAAACCAACCAAAAGTGTTCAGAGATGGAGCAAATCCAGGCAAGTTTACGACTTTTTAATTATTTGTCAGTGAAAGTAAAATTAATAAAACGGAAAAACAAAAATGAAAAAAAAAAACAGTTTCTAAAGATAAACTATATAGCTGAGTGGTATTTTAAAAAACACACATTAACAAACTCGTAATTACTGTTTGGAAAACATGCTGTCAGGCAGATACATACACATGTTTATTTAAAATTTTTCAGTCAATAGAACGGACAAAGTATTTACAAAAATTAATTATAACTGGAACAATTCTTAAGAGAAAAGAAACAAATCAGTTGTACGTGTTTTCTAATAAATTATGAGGGTATATATAATATATAAATAATAATAATAGTGTATTATTAAATACGATGTGTTTACTTATCATTGAATTTGAATTATATACACATACACATACTATAATAGTGAAAGTGACGAGTATAACACACATACATACACAGGCCTATATGTTCATTCAGCAACTTTCCTAATTAAGGCGAAATCGTAACAAACACTTCCTAAATATTTAATTTAATAAAAATATTCATCGAAATTTTAAAATGGATTAGTGGATTACTCCATCAATTTTATATAATAGCGACATTAATCATTTTTTTTTAAATTGAAAGGAAAACTTTTACAATTTTTTGTTTTTTTTTTTTCACAATAAATAGCATTTCATGAAGCTGTTGGGGAGGCTATTGGACTTTCAGTTAGCACCCCAAAACATTTACAATCTCTCGGTTTGGTCCAATCGTCCATTGAAGATATACCGGTGGACATAAATTATTTGTACGCGACTGCATTGGAAAAGGTCGTTTTTTTGCCGTTTGCTTACGTTATGGATAAATGGCGATACGATGTGTTCCGTGGTGAAATCAGCAAAGATCAATACAACTGCCATTGGTGGCGTTTAAGGTGACATACCTAAATGCTAATATTTTACAAATTCATTTAAACGAATAATTTGATAAATTTAGTGAACAGTATATGGGAATCAAACCGCCAGTATTACGATCAGAAATGGACTTCGATCCTGGTGCCAAGTATCATATTCCTGCCAATATACCGTATTTAAGAGGATAATTTTACCTGATTTTTTCGTATTTGTAAGATTTCTCGGTTATTATTTGAGATAAGTCTTTGAAATTTGGAATACATATTTTGGACCAAAAAATCTAAGTAACAGCGTTTTGATTTTTTCAATTTTCGAATTTTAAAGGTGCCAAACGGCTAGTAACTTTTTTAAAAAAACCAAAATTAAAAAAATCAAATCGCTAAAAGTTAGATAATTATCATTTATATACATCCTGAAAATTTGGAGTTTCTTGCTTTTACCG
>SSSI01005628.1:46417-71142 GCA_004796505.1 Oryzaephilus surinamensis
GAAGCTGTTGGGGAGGCTATTGGACTTTCAGTTAGCACCCCAAAACATTTACAATCTCTCGGTTTGGTCCAATCGTCCATTGAAGATATACCGGTGGACATAAATTATTTGTACGCGACTGCATTGGAAAAGGTCGTTTTTTTGCCGTTTGCTTACGTTATGGATAAATGGCGATACGATGTGTTCCGTGGTGAAATCAGCAAAGATCAATACAACTGCCATTGGTGGCGTTTAAGGTGACATACCTAAATGCTAATATTTTACAAATTCATTTAAACGAATAATTTGATAAATTTAGTGAACAGTATATGGGAATCAAACCGCCAGTATTACGATCAGAAATGGACTTCGATCCTGGTGCCAAGTATCATATTCCTGCCAATATACCGTATTTAAGGTAAGTGGTGTTATGTAATTGATTAAATAAGGACGCATTTGCCAGCTGACACTTGCTGCTAATTGAATTTCACTAAAAAGCACTTCAAAAGCAACAAAGAGAGAAATTTTAATTAGTTGAATATGGAAAAAAACGAAATAAATTTTAATAGAAAATATCGTTTAATAATAACAAAAATCACAATATAAAAAAAAGCAAAAACAGACAGTAATACTGATTAAGAGTAAAAAAAACAATATACAGTACTAAATTAAGCGAAATAAAATATCACTTAATGGTATTCGTGGCCGCCAAAATCACCACCACCATATTCATGACCACCATACTCTTGTCCACCTCCTAATTCTTCACCGCCTCCAATATCGTGGTGTTGTTCTTCATGGACTGGAACAGGAACTGGGACCTTTACTGGTACTGGTACTGGTTTTTCAACAATTTGTGGTACTTTCTTCTCAACAGTGTAAGGTACTGGATTGAATATTGGTATTTTAACTGGATATGGTACTTCTTTCTCAACTGGATATGGTACTTTCTTTTCTACTGGATATGGTGCAGGTACTGGAACTTTTACTGGATATGGTTGCGGTTTTTCAACTGGATATGGTACTGGCCTATCAACGTGCACCTTCACTGGATATGGTACTGGCTTCTCAACTGGATACGGGATCTTCTTTTCAACATGTACTGGATAAGGTTTTGGTATATGTACTGGATATGGACGGTCGACTGGTACTTTAACTGGATATGGTACAATTTTTTCAACTGGGTATGGTTTTGGAACATGTACTGGTACTTTGACTGGATATGGTACTTTCTTTTCAACTGGATATGGTGCTGGCACGTGCACTTTGTATGGTACATGTACAGTTTTTTCTACAGGATAAGGTTGAGGTACAAGAACTTTAACAGGATAGGGTTTGTCCACATGGACCTTAACAGGAACGTGGACTTGCTTTTCAACAGGATAGGGCTTATGGATTGGTACTGGTACCTTGATGGGAACTTTTACAGGATAAGGTACTTTCTTCTCGACTGGGTAGGGTTGTGGTACGGGCACTTTTACTGGATATGGTATTTTCTTTTCAACGGGTACAGGAATCTCTTTGGTAACTGGATATGGTACTGGTACGTTTTTAACGACAGTAACAACTTTTTCGTGATGGTGTTCTTCACCGCCACCAAATGATCCACCGCCGAAGTCGTGGCCACCGCCACCACCGAAATCACCGCCTCCAAAATCATGTCCTCCACCACCACCAAAATCATGGCCACCACCGTATCCCAATTCCAAGCCGCGTTTCTCCTGTTTTTTTTCCACTTGCTTGGATTCTGAGGATTTTACGTCTGTGGCCTTTGATGTTTTGTCATCTTCAGCGCTCGCCAACAAGAGAAGTGCGCAAAGCGCCGAAAAACCCTGAAACACAATGATTTTTCACTAGTTTTTTTCCAACACAAACACAAATCACTGCACTCGACACGTTTTGTTGTTTTTTTTTGGGGTTTACTTACCAGGAGTTTCATTTTGTTGGATGTATAGAGTCTAAGCCCGACTGCATGATGAGCTGGTGGTGGCGGCCACTTTTATAACAGATACCATACTTTCGCTGAACTTTTAGAGGGGCTAAGAAGCGCCCGCTGAACAATACACTTATACAGCCCCCTACCAATGAAAGTTCTATCTTACTTCCATCCGTTAATAATAATTAAGTAATAGATAAACTTCACATTAATCATAATTAGATTAGAACTAGTCAACAAAATATTAAATCAAACCGAATTTTAAAAAATTTTCCAAAAAAATACGAATTTTAATCAAGATAACTTTTTTCATTGAAATGATGGTGAAAATCTATTTCATCTTCCATAAATTTATTGCAAAATTATACTATATTGGGAAACTTTGCTTTGTTCAATTTATAATTAATAATAAAATAATTGAAGGTGTTGTAAGTTTAGAATTATTATTAGAAACTTATTGAATATGCAAGATAATTGATTACAAAAACAATTACTTAATGATTTAACATATCGTTTTACATCGCATACGCAAATTTGTGTTACATATTTATAGAACTTCCGCCTTTTTTGTTAATCAATATATTTCGGAAAATACTCAAAATATTTTCTATTGTGTCTTTTTGTTTTGTTATAATAATATGCAAAACGGTAAACGTGTCCAATTAATGCACATAATAAAATATTTCAAATAATTTTTGTTAAATAACCACCCATGTGTAGGTTGATTATTTATAATCTGAATTTCTAGAAGTGTTCTCTAAAAATTAAAAATATATATTAATTAAAAAGTGGAAACCAGGCGTAGAAATTTCACAGTCTAGTAAAAAAAATACATGTAATTATTAGCAAAGTAATCCAGTCGAATTTTATTACATATTTTGTGGAAGAGGGAGCGTTTACCTTTCAAGTGTCTAGTGCACTCAAACTAGTTCCCTGTCTTTTTTATCTAACTAAAGTGGTATTGAACTTAAATGTCCGAATATTATATAATAATTAAGTAATGAATGCCATAAAAGTCTTAATTTGTGCACATTTTTCTTTACTCCATTTTCAATAAAATGAAAGAAAAACTTTAGGATTGCATAATGTTAACAAATTCTTTCGCAAGAATATATTTTATTTAATAATTGAAACAAGATAATTAACAACAATTAAATTGAAAGTTAAAATAGTTTTCTATATATATAAGAAACAGTCATTTGGAGCACATATCAAAAAAAAAGAATACAACAAAAGCAAAAGATATAAAAACATTTTGCAATAAATGCAACAATGACATTAAGTAAACAAAATAAAAAAATTTACAATTATCATTTGATGATTTCAACATTTCATATAAAATTATATTTTAGTTATTTTTATGAAAAATTTTCAAAAGTATAAATTATGTTAAAAAATATATATGCTGATTGCAACAAAAGTGGTGCATTAATGCCTTTCCAATTTATTAAATATCTAGTTTTAAAAACAATTCGAAACTCTAATCTCGATCAATAATAATAACAAGGCAACAACAATATTTCAGTTGTTGCATAAAATACATATTATTCAAATTATTTGTAACTAGTGCACTTTCATTTTTTTATAACTTCCTATAAAATCTCTGATACGAATTTAGATTTTCAGTTTGTAAATGAGGATTTACAAGAAAACACATTATAAATAAAAAATATATAACTTTTTATTATATGTTAAAAAAATATCAATGGTGAACAAAAAAATAATGATAACAATTTTAAAACGTGAACAATTAACAACAATTTTAAAATGATTACGATGATGATGATGATGACTCTTTTATTTTGATGCAATGAAATGATTACCAACTAAACTCTTTTTTCTGCCATTCTTTCTCTTCTTTATCTTCTTTACTTTCCTCTTTTTTAATTTCAATTTTGTGTTCTTCTTTGTGTACTGGTACTGGTACTAGTTCTTTAACCTCAACTGGAACATGTTTATAAACAAAATATGGTACTTTCTTCTCAACTGTATAAGGTACTGGTCTTTCCACTTTAACTTCAACAGGATATGGCACTTCTTTATAGACTGGTACCTTAACTTCCTTCTCAATCTTAACTGGATATGGTTCCTCTACTTTAACAGGATACGGTACTTTCTTCTCAACATGATAAGGAACTGGACGTTCAACGTACACTTTAACTGGGTATGGTTTTTCTACAGGATAAGGAACTTCGACTTTTTTCTCAACTTTAACTGGATAAGGTTGTTCAACATGATAGGGTACTTTACGTTCAACATACACTTTAACTGGTACTTTAACTTCTTTGTAAACTGGATAAGGTTTAGGTACTTTAACTTCAACTTTAACTGGATATTTAACTTCTTTTTCAACTGGATAAGGTTGTGGGACTTTAACTTCGACGGGTACTTTAATTTCTTTGTAAACTGGGTAAGGTTTTGGTACTTTAACTTCTACGGGATAAGGTTGATCGACTTCAACTTTAACTGGTACTTTAACGATCTTTTCAACTGGTACTGGTTTGTGTACTGGAACTTTAACTTCAATTTTTTCCCTAACTTCGTATGGTACCTCTTTTTCAATTGGATAAGGATGTGGTACTTTAACTTCTACTGGATAAGGAACCTTCTTTTCAATAGGATAAGGGATGGTTTTTTCTACAGGATATGGTACTGCTACTTCCCTTTCAATTGTAATGATTTTTTCATGTTTCTCTTCAATTTTTGGTGGTTCTTTCCATTCTTCAGCTTTTAATTCAACTTTTGGCCATTCTTCTTTAATTTCACCTTTCCATTCAGCACCAGCACCACCACCCCCAAATTCAAATCCACCCTCTGCTTTGACTTCAAGAGGCTCAGCTTTGATTTCAATAGATTTTGTTGGTTGTTTTACTTCTTCAGCAGCTAAACTACGTTTTTCTATTACGGGACTTAATTGATGACGAATATTTGTTAGGAATTTAATTAAAGTACCCCCTGGTTTGTATTGTGATTGGACTATTAGGGGAGATGCTAATAGCATCACACAAAACTACACAAACAAAAAGAAAAGAAAATTATATTAATATAAAATCCATTTTTTTCGGACACAAAAAAATCACAATAAAAAAAATCACTTATCACTTACAATTAATTTCATCTTATTTGTTATCAATGTTACACTTATACACTATTAGATCAAAATCAATATCCTGAAATTCATTATATAGTACTACTTTCGCCAACCCCCCTATAAATGCAAAATAAACAATTATATAAAAATATAAATGGAAATGTGGTTGCCCGAAGGCGCTAATTACTCGTTTAGATACATATATTTTTGGATAGGTAAAAAAATCGATCAAATTTATTTATAGATGAAAAATAGTTTTGCGGTGTTTAGGCGTGGGCTAAAGAAGACATTTGCTTACAATTTTTTTTCTATAATTTTTTTTTTAATAATAATTGTCTATTAAGGAAATCTAGAACATTGCTAATAATAATTATATTATAAATGAACGTTTGTTCATTTGACTTTCATTGGATAATTTTTCCAGAGTAATAGTCGGTCACATAGAAAATTATGCAATTTATATGTATATTTTAATTTTATATATTATAAACGTGTATTTAATCTTAGAATTGAATTAATTAGTTTGAAAAACAACCATTTACTTTATTTGTATACCGCAAAGATGTAATTACGTAAAAAAGTAACAAAAAATTGTCATAAAGGCTTGTAATTTTGATATTACATAGCAATAAATTGTTGTAAACGATATCAATTATGTTTCAAAACAATTACCAGTGGCTGGAAAGCAATTTGAAAATTTAAATACAGGAAACATAATGAAATTGTCATTTTTCTAAAAAAATCTGATAGAATTTCAAAAACAGATCAATATTATTACAATACGATTAATAATAATTAATCGGAAAAGGAAAATATACTTATTATCACCTTGTTTTCACAGTTAAATGATTTCAGATTTTTAAAAAAAGTTAATATATTATTGTAATTAAGTTAGAAATGATAAAAAGTTTTTGTTTTTCTTAAGCTTTACAATTTCTTCCTATATAAATAAATAGAGATTACAGTAAAATCTTGCAGTGTTTTCGTAAAAAACACTTCATTTTTATCAGATTAGCATTTTAACATGATTTCTCTATAGACTAATTTGTGTATAGCGTGAAGATTTTTAAATTAAAATAAAAATAATTGTTAAATTATGAATTTTATATTAGACAACAAACTATATATACAATTATAAAGTGTTTTAACTTTCAAGCAACTAACAAGACACAAATGTTTAATATTCTGTATATGATTGAATACGATTCAAAAAATTTAAAAGTTTATTAACAGCGCAATTTTAATTTCATTTCAAAAATATAAGTATGCAAATTTAATATTAGCCAAATTTCCCTAGTGATTTGTTATAACATTATACAATATATTTGCATATAGAAAATATTTCACACATAAACTTACATAATTTTCAATGATTTATGAAACAATACAAAAAAAATGAAGAGACTCTTTTATTTTTCTCTAATATTTAATTATACACGCATAATTGTGGTGAATAAATTTTGAAATTAAGTTTTTAGGTGTCCTAATTCATTTTATCACTGACCTATCAGTTTTCCAATTAGTATATTTTGTAACAATAAGAAAAATAACGTTGCATGTTTCACGAAGTGTCGCATAAATATACGTTTGTCAGGAAATTCCCTTTCACACACTCTCAATATTACTTATTGTTTTGCAAGTTCTGTCCATTGAATTACTTACTTGTTAATAATAAGTTACATATTTGAAAGTAAACAAGTAATCACATACGATTTTCGTATTATTACTCACTACTAGCTAGTCTAATATGTAATCGTAGATTACTCTAGATTTTCGTCACAAGTGAAATTTTCCAATTTAAACGACTACTCGTAGAAAGAAATAAAAATACAATTTATATTTTTGTACAATTTTATTGGAATAATTGAATTTTTATACAAAGTACCCCATTATAATTTGGCATTGAGTCAAGGGTATAAAAAAAACATTATAATAATATTATTATATAAAAATATATAACAGAGATTTATTAAAAGAAACATTTAACATATAAGATAAATATAAATAGTTAAAGATATACAAAAGAAGGCACACATGGTGTGGATCACTGAGATGAGATTATTGGGAATATTTAATGGCCATAGTCGTAACCACCGTCGTAACCGCCTCCATAACCGCCTCCATAACCTCCATAACTGCCACTTTCATATCCTCCACCATGTACAGCGACAGGTACTGGTACCTTAACTGGTACTGGCACTGGTTTAGCTACTGGATAAGCTACAGGCTTTTCAACTGGATATGGTACTGGTCTATCTACAGCAATTTTCACTGGATATGGTACTGGTTTTTCAACTGGATATGGTACTGGTTTCTCCACTGGATAGGGTTGTGGTACAGGCACTTTAACTGGTACTGGATACGGTTTTTCAACTGGATATGGTACTGGTCTGTCTACAGCAACTTTAACTGGATATGGTACTGGTCTTTCAACTGGTACTGCAATTTTCTTGATAACATGTACTGGATAAGGTTGTGGTACATGTACTGGATATGGACGGTCGACTGGTACCTTAACTGGTACTGGAACTTCTTTGTAAACTGGATAAGGTTGTGGCACATGGACTGGTACTTTAACTGGTACTGGTACAGGCTTTTCAACTGGGTACGGTTGTGGTACGGGCACTTTAACTGGATATGGTACATGTTTTTCAACTGGATAAGGTTGTGGTACTAAAACTTTGACGGGATATGGACGATCGACTGGTACTTTAACTGGTACATGAACGATTTTCTCAACGGGGTAGGGTTGTGGCACTGGAACGGGCACTTTTACAGGCACTTTAACAGGATATGGTACATGTTTCTCAACTGGGTACGGTTGTGGTACAGGTACTTTGACTGGATAAGGTACATGTTTGGTAACTGGATATGGGATGTGTTTCTCCACTGGATATGGTACTGGTACACCTTTGACGACTGTGATTGTTTTTTCGATGTTTGTGGAATGACCCAAATCGATTGGTCCTAAACCATAACCGCCAACGGCGTAACCACCCTCCAAACCATAACCACCCTGTCCTACAGAGTACCCGTGATCGATATCGGCACCATATCCGTATCCCAAACTAAGTAATCCACGTTTAGTTTGTTTCTTGTCACTAGATTCTGTGCTTTTCTTCTCCTCGGCCTCGGCATTTATTGCCACTGCAACGAGGACTAAGATCGACAGCAGTAACTGGAAAATAATTAATTTTATTTAAGTAAACTCATCTTTTTTTTTCAAAAAAAAAAACACAATTATGAATAAATCCGTATTGGCACAACACTATATGTGTATCACAAAAAAATCACTAAAATTATTCACGAAACTCACCAATGACTTCATAGCAGTTAACATACAAGATATACAAGAAGAATCTAACAGAAGTTCAAAAATGAACTGGATACTGTTTGGAGGTTTTCATAGTCTTTTATACTGGATGGTTACTTTCGCCGGGTTGTATACTCACCACTTCTGCCACACACATATACATATACAATATTGTGCAAATGTTCTTCACCTCCCCCCGAAACATGATCTGTTTCCACAGAACGTATACGTTTAAAAAACATTACCAAGTTGTGTATATGGTTGAGAAAGTGATTTTTCTTTGGACAAATGCAGGAGGTCATACCTTAGATGTCCTTTACGTAATCGAAACATTTTAAACTGTGTCTTTCTATACGTATAATATAAAAACTTATTATACATATATTGTCTGTTAGACAATTTTTTGCATATGATGGCAAATGCGTCAGATGGTATATAGACATAATTTTAACGAAAGTATATAGTTGTATAGTTCCGGCCTTAAACTTGTGATCTACATGAGAAACTTTGATTCTTGCATTTTAGTTAATGACACAATTTTTACGTATATATGAATTATATAACTATTATAGTAAACAATTAATTCATTTATAACGCTAATTAAATTTGGGTTTTTTATGTAAACTGTTCATAATAAAATTGTTTCAGATATTTTGTAAGCACTTTGCTCCAATTCCAAATATATCGTGCTTTATGTAGACAATCAGGCCAATTTATTCCTGGCGATCCAACGAAACCATTACACAAATGTGATATTTACAGAAGCAAAGAAGCCGGAAGAATGTTAATGTAAGTTGTATATTATTAATTAAATTTTACTCGAAAGTTTACCAACCACATGTTGACAATATAATTTAAAAATTAAATAGGTGTGATATTTATTAATTCAAATGACTGTTTTTTTTCATTTACGAAATGTCGAACAAAAGTACTTGTGTTACACTTGATTTTATTTCGAATTGAGTTCAAATACGAGTCTATTAAGTAATATTATAATCTAATATGTTGTAAAACTAGTATATATGTATAATTAATAAGTAATAATTCATCATTAATTTATGCGTAAGAGAGATGTTTATATGATTTGGATCGTAAAAGCATTACATATTTTGAAAAAAAAAATAAAACTCACATTAGTATGTAATGCATTTTATGCATGCATAATCGTAAATAATTTATGTAATTTTATGAAAAATTTTCATAAATTCGTGTACGTTCTATTTGTACTGGTTTAATGAAACCATTTTATCATCAATAAATATTTAATTAATTAAAAACTCTCGAATACATTCTCCGGAAAGTTCGGACAACAATTAAATAATTTTAATTAATAATTTGCCCATGTATATATTTATACCAGATAATGAGTACAATTTTTCATGATAAAAAGTGAAATTGCTAAAAGAAAACTAGTTTAACAAAAATTATGCAATGAATTGCAATAAGACGAAAAAATATTTAAATTGTAACTTGAATTTTTTCCAAACGGATTCACTTTCTTTTTCGGAAAATTGATCTTAATGTTAATATTTAATCCGTTTCCGTAATAAGATAAACTGAAAAAGAACAAATAAATTGAACCTTGAAGACTATTGAGCTTTTTTTATTAAAAACTTAATAGTTTGGTACAGTTGATATGTTTCTGTATTAGTGAGAGGATAAATTGCAAGGTCTTAATTGAATCGGACGTAATGGATAATTTGATGTAACAATATATATCTACATAATAATAATAATTGGAGTAGAAAAATATTTATATTATTGTGAAAGAAAATTCTTTAATATAATTATTATTAGTTGATTGAAATTATTAAGACCTTGTATATGAGATGGTTCTAGCAAGCCCTCAAATTGTGCCCTAATTATTCAAAAAAAATCCAATGTCAACTACATAAAGCTTTTTTTCGTAAGGAAACGAAATTTTTACTTTTATTTGAATTTATAATTGATTTCAAGGAATTAGTATTTGGAACAAGTATTGAATATAATTAATTAATTAAGATTTATTTCAAAAAAAAATTATTACAACAAAAGAGTCTATAAGATTATATATCCTATTTTTGGCCATACACGAATATGCCATTTTCTACTAAAAGGTGAGAGACTGTTAATTTACCTAAAACGTAAGGAATTTCTTTCATAGAAAACAAACAAAGCTTTCAAATAGATAAATTTGTTCATGCAAAATAATAAGATACGAAAATAATCAAAACATAACCTTGTCTATTATAACATAAAATAGGTAAATAGAAAAAAAAACGCACAGTTTAATACATAATACTGTGTGTAATAATTTTAAACTTTCATATATTATTGCAACCTAATTATGTAGTTATTATAAGTAGAACTATTTTAATTATTTGTGTGTTTTTGTTTTTTTTTTTTTTTTTGAAATGAAAACACACAGTTTATAATATAGATTTCACCTAAATAAATAATACAAAGATATTATAAAAATAATAATAATGATGATATTATTATGAATAAAATAAGGATTGAACTAATTATAGAATTGTAATAACAAGGTGAATATTCTTGTCAACCGGAAGATGGTAAAGAACCGGAACATTATATACGTATATAATACGTAGGTTGCTTTATAGAAAACATTTCGCAACAATTCCACTTTGAAAATGATTACTTAACCATCATGTGTATGTGATACAATATGTATTTAAAAATGAAAAAAGAATAAAATTACAAATACAAGAAGCTATATATACATATATACTAGAAATAGAGACGGCCCTATTGAAATAATATACTTACATTATGAAGAAACGTATTATCTTGATGTGAAAGCTCGTGACTCGATTTTATTTGAACTAGTAATACATAATAATGTTACAAACTGCACTTTAATTTTAATAACAAGGTTAAAGGCGATTGTCAAATATAGTAATTAACATTTAACCAATAATCCATTTATTCTCATGTTATTATATTTTTTAATAAATAAAACAATAACATTTTTATTGTCGATTTCTTTGCTAATTATTGCCAAAAATTGTTGTTGTAATATTATTATAATATATAATATGAGAAATTAAATTATATGGAATTGTCTTGTAAACGTGTAGGTTGATTGCATCACGATTAAAATTGTTACAATTTTTTTCACCTCATTAATTAAATTGCTTTTAAAAAAGAAGTTTATAAATACGTTCCATTTTTGACGTTTCAATACAATTACTTGCAAAATTGATACGGATTTAAATACGGATCTTAATAAAAAATAAAAACACTTTGATTTATTCATTAAGTTTTATAAAAAAACACTCAATTTGAAAGTGCATCTCATCATCTTCCCTTTTTGCCAAAAAAACAAAGCGGAAGGAAATGTTTATAATAGTAAAATAATCGCATCATGAAAGTACTACACACTTTCAATACAATTTTCACAAATTTTTTTCCAATTTCTAGTTTATTTAATAAATAACGTCCATAATACATTTCTATATCACTAATGTAACACATATTTATCTACGATTAATATTTATTATAATTACCTAGTTCTATAAAACTGTTGATACGATGATTTGCTTCACAATAATATAATAATAAGGAAATCCATTTGAAATGTGCATGTGAAACACGTATTTCCTTACTGGACCGATTTAGAACTTGTTTAGAATCATTAATTAAGGTGAGGCATATCAATTTGAAAATATATAAGTATATTATAAAGAAGCACAAGTAATATTACAAGACGAAATACGTACATAATAATTTATTATGTCGAAAATTATTTAATATTTATGCTGTAACAGCATAACTGAGAGATTTATTTCGTATATTGTGGGAAACTGTGAAAGGAAAGTCTGTCAGGACATCTTTTTTTGTTGTTGTTTTGACGTTGTCATGGTAATAGAAATAATAGAATTATTGTTACCATAACAACAAATTTGGTTGTCAGGGAAACCAAGCTACATTTTCTATTTGTTGGTACATATTTCGACGTTGTCATGATGGTATTGTTACTCCGTTGCTATGACAACAGAAGCGGTTGTCAAGGAAACTGAGTTATAGATAGTTTGTATTTTGTTTTTTTTTTGTTTGCAGGCAATTGATGGATAAGGGCTCTTCGATCCCGTGGAGGGATGCTCTGTTCCAATCGACTGGTGAAACTCGTTTAGATGGCAGTGCAATTCGTGAATATTTTCGTCCGTTAGAAGATTGGCTGAGAAATGAAAATTTACGTACACAAGAATTTGTTGGATGGTTGTACGATGGTGATTATTGTAAACAAAGTATAGAAACAGCTGGTTTGCAAGTATATGGAGGTTTTTATAATAATTCTCACAAATTTTCCTTAAACTTCAGTTTAATGTTGATAGTTTTTATATTAACAAGATTTTTTATAGTGTGATTTAAAATATAGAGAAAGTTTTGCAAATGATTTTTTTTAATCATAAAAATGTATGATGTACAAGTATGTTTTATTAAAATCAATTATTTTTTATTTGTTAAAACAAAATCGAATTATGTAAATAATTGCTAGTTAAAATAAATGTTTTATATTCAAATTAAATGTTTTATTATTTCCTTTTAACTGAAATTAACTCTATAATAGGTAACTATTACAACATTTATACACTTGCTGAAGCCGTATATAGATTTTTTTCATAGATTAAGGTTATTAAATTAATATATAACATAACATATGAGAAGAGTTGGTGAAAAAGTGAATGGGTTGTGTAGTAGCGTAAAATTGACTTAAATATATGGACAAAAAATCGTTTTTAGGCCAATGAAATTCATAACTCTGTATAATATTTATACTGTAATTAGTAATTATAGTATACATTTGTCATTTAAACAGCATCTGTTAAATTTTTTTTATCTATAACAATAAAAAACATTACGACAAATTAAAGGATGCACCCAGATAACAGTTTCCATTATATTTTCCATTCAGTACAAAATTGAAGACGAGGAATTTTATCACAAAGAGAAAAAAGATAGGTGAGGGTTGTACACATTGAACGGAAATTACAAAATAATAATTTGCTTATCATATAAAATATATTTTTATTCTGCATCCGGTGTCTCAATCTTGAATTGAAAATGTCCTTCAATGATTTTCTAATTAAACAAAATTTATATACAAAAATTTAATCTATTAGAAATAAATTTTGCGCAAATTAGCGTAAATTTAACCTAGACATTTTCTATTTTTATTTTTCCGTAAAGAAATTATAAAATTACTATTATTATACAAACTTATTCGGATTATTGTCATAAATAAATTGTATTCAATTTATTGTTATTAGACTCGTGTTTGTTGTGATGTAACAAATCGTATTGTTTAAAGAATAAAAATGAATCCATCAATGTCTATAGCGAAAAAAAACTTTCTTTAACAAGTGACCGAAAAAGAAATTTAATTTACTTCGTTAATTAATTATAAATAATACCATATAGATTATAGTTAATTTTTAGCCCCTAAATTCTCACGTTTATCTATAATAATATTAAACAATGGCTTATTATTTGTGTGTCAACAACAATATCATTGAAGGGGACCAGATTGTTTACGTAATAATGAGATTGAAAAGAAAATTTTATACAGGAAATGATATGTTTTTGCGAAATTGATTGAAAGAAGATACATTATAAATAAGCTCCAATAAAAATTTTATTGTTTCTATTTACGTGACGTAAAAATATATATTATAATATATTTTAACAAAATTAGTTATTCTTGGCACAATATTTCCGGTGTTGCAAATTTTTGTGTTAAAATAACAATTTCACCCAAAATAAAAAAAACTAAACCACTTTCTTCATTTTATTTTGAAAACAAAGGGACGTTGTCGGCATTTTGAACGAAGCAAATTATCGTTAAATTAAATGACAAGAAGATGAACTGTAAAGTACAGGAAATGGCATCTACCATAATATTGATAAATTAAATCAGTTTTATTAAATTTAAAAGCAATTTAAAACAATCACAAAATAAAATATATTAAAAAAATTTTAATTAGAAGAAAATATACGGATAAGGATCTAAATGTTTAGCCTTGAATTATTCAATTAAATAATATTATAATATATAAAACAATGTACAAATGTAGGTGTTTGTCACTGTATTAAGTGGCAGATGTTTAACACTTTTGTTAAAAAGTCTTTTACACAACAACACAACAACAACAACAACAACCAAAACAAGGAAACGCAAACAAAAATTAATTACAAGTAATTATTGTTTGTAATTGAAAATATTTCTCTATTTGATGACACCATCATGTTGTTGACATAATTTTTTGTCTAATGCATCTTCCAACAGCAAAACCATTACTTAAATCTTAATATTAATACCACATGACCCTTGAATTAAGTCCTAAACTATAGTCGTACAGTGTGTGTGCGTATAATTTCTAAATTGTTGTTGCAGTGCGACATGTTGAACTTGTTTTAAAGGATAATTTCATACAAGGTAAATAAAATCAATTTTAATTATTTATAATACACTTTCATGCAATTCTAATAAACGACCGATTAAGGAGTGTTTCAAAATATAATAATAAAAATCTTTAATATACGAGTTTAATGTTAGATAATAGAAAGTTTTACTGGCATGTTTTGTCATTATTGTTTTGAATTTCTTTTACAGATTTACATTTTTTTCTATTAATATAGTATGTGGCATCATACCATCATCTTCATCGTATCGATATTTGTTGTTAATGTTGTAAATGCACAATTAGTTGGCGATCACGTCTGTTTGGAAGAAGAACGGTAAATTAACATAATATATTAATATAATTTGAAAGGAAAATTGTATAACTGTATAAGTTGTGTGCTGTGTGTTTTTTTATTGCGATAGTTAAGATGAACGCATTTTTACAGCTTCATCATCTGTCACTTTCAATTTCACTCAAACTGACCTACTAATTGTAAAATATATAACTAGAATGTTAAAGTGGATGATCGTATATCGTGGATACATATCTAATCTAATGAAATTATATATGTGTGTATACGTGTAAAACCGGAAAATGATACTTTTTACTGTTAATCTGATTATCTGACACACAAATACCGCATTCTACATACATATGTAGGTATATAAAAGTAAAAGTATATGTAAGACACAATTAATGGACATATTTGGTGAAAGACTGTCGCAAACAATTTTCTACCAATTTTTAATAAATTATACAAATTCATTTAAAATGTCAAAATTTTCACAAAAATCTTTAATTCCTCAATCAATTTATTATGCTGTCGTCCTTATTCCGTTTTTTCGATAAATTTGTAAACAAATTCATTGCAAAATGTAACCAGTTTTTAACTAGCCTTCAATATTTAATGAAAAATATAGTTTTTCCAATCAAGTTCAACAACCCGCCCTCGATTTTCCAATCAAATCGCTTACATAATGGAAAATCTATCAAATGTATTCTTTTTTCAGATACAATATAAACGTAACTGAATATATAACAAAAAATGCAACGGTTAGAAAATATAAATGGTGTCTTAATGTGCCACCAAGATGTTCATATTATACGACAAAAACCATTAACGAGCCCCAAATTGTGGTAAATATATATATCTACTATTACAAAATGGAAATTTCTTTAACAATTTAAAATAACTTCAAGTTTGACTGACTATCTAGAACACAAGATAGAAGCAGCAGATGAAAATTTACTCAACTGGAATAAAACTTCCATATATGCTTCATTTTTTCCTTTTATTTTCTTTCACTTTCACTTAGTATAGACTAGATTGAACGCCTACTCATCGACAAACACATTTTCCTCATCCGTTTTATACATATTTATTATTTTTGTGAAATGAATTTTTCCAATTTCGACATAATTTTTGTTATTGATCGTATAGTGAATGTTGGTCGTGATCCACATTCGGCCAATCATTAAAAATAACCTTGCTAAACTTTTGCAATTTGGGGTAAAGTGCAACGTATAAGCAACTATACCCTACAAACGCAAAAATCAATCATCACAATTTCATAATTTGATGGTACAAGATTTGTCTTTTAAGCAAAATCAATAAATCACATGATTTCTTAACTAATTTAATACAAAGCATGTGATCTTATATAACCAATCTATACGACAATCAAATATTAATGGATCCGGTCTAGTAAACTTGAAATAATAACAAGACATGTACTAAGTGAAAGCATCCGTAATGATATTTTTTAGTCAAAAAAACTACCTTCTAGCTAATTATTATATAATCCAATCGACAATATAGCTAATTAATCCACGGTGACTTCTTCTACGCGATTTTTAGGAGAAAACTTTCACAAGATTAGTGGAAAAATGCTGCAACGGTTTCGAACAATTGGAAAATAGTTGTATTTCAATTTGTCCAGATTGTATAAATGGTAGATGTCAAGAAAGGACGTGCATCTGTTATCCGGGCTTTAAAGGCCCAAACTGTAATACAGGTAAACATTGTTCAATAAACTTAAACACCCTGCAAATTATATTATTGTTCCGAATACAAGCTTGTGAAGAGAATCGATGGGGTCCGAATTGTACAAACAAATGCGATTGTATTGAAGGTACCTGTGACAAAAAAACTGGATTTTGTGAATGCCATCCAGGCTGGAACGGCACCAAATGTAGTGTAGAATGTCCTAGGGGGTATTTTGGACAGTTTTGTACGGAAAAATGTAAATGTAACGAGAATGAAGTGTGCAATAATAAAAATGGTGATTGTATTCAATTGACAACCTTGCCAATAATGGAAAATACTAGTGTTTCGTTAACCACACCTAGTACGGATTTGTCTACGAAAAGTCCAAATGTTATAACATACGTGAATAATGGTAAATTCGAATTGAGCACAATACAAATCAATAATAATTTCGATTTATCAACAATTTATCAAACAAGCACCGAACGTACAACAAATTTTATTGTTAATGAAGATACAACGGAAACGATTATGAATTTATCTGAAGTTGTACGGACAGAAACACGTAATTATTTGTTACATGAAACACATGAACTAATTAACGATATTAATACGGACAATATAAGCGATAATTCGTTAAATGAAATTGGTATTATCACTGCATGTGGTGTGTTTGTGATAATAATTGCTGTTTTATTACTAATTATTCGTCGATATAGGAGTAGTAAAGAAAAAAATCGTAAAACTAGTACACAAATGGAAAAAACAACGTACAGAGAGAGCATTTTTCATACACCTTTACCAGGTAAGAGGAAAAACAAAAAAAATTTTATGACCCCGACGTGATTTGAACACGCAACCTTCTGATCTGGAGTCAGACGCGCTACCGTTGCGCCACGGAGTCTCTGTTCAAACTTTTTAAACATATAGTAGTCTTTCAAATTATTTTCGCATTTTTATCTTTAGACTGAAATTTTGCAACCAGTTAAACGTACATTTTTTTTGAATTTTCTTTTTAGAACCTCCATCATTTTCAAATCCATCTTATACAAGCCCTTATTTAACACCAACAAACGAACCAACATTACATAATATAAATTTCCATAATCAAACAGAAAAAGGTCAGTAGGTCATATTACTTATAATATTAATGCATAGACCAGCTTTTAATTAGAATAATGTAAACAATTTCTGCTATTTACTAAACTGGGACAAAATTTTAATAATCCATTTTATCATAATATATAAAAATAACTAGAATCGTCAATAAATCAATATGAATTTGGTTGTTTATAATTAAACGACCTAAATTGCTATTACGTAAGCGTACTTATTTTTCTTCATATATGAATATAGATTGCAAAAAATATTTGTACGACCATCCACCGTCGACAGGAAGTTACCGAGCTGCTTCCCTTCCGGATCCAACAGAAATTGATTCGAGATTGAATATGGAGACAACAACAACAACAACTAGAACAGAACCCGTTTATGATGAAATTCCAAACCGTTGTGAATTTGAAAAAGAACCTGGTTCTATTTATATGAATACATTCGGCAAAACGAAATTTTAATTAAAACATTTTAATTTTATACAAATATATTATAAACAATAAAGTATTTATTAATCAATTTGTTTATGTGGTTTTATTTATACAAATTTAATTACAAATTCCCAGTATTTCTCTATTGTGTAGGTAGTTAAATTTGTTTATTACTAAACTGATAATTTCTTATAATCTCAAACAGTTCGCTTCGCATCCGCTCGAAGCAATATAATAATGTAGCTTTCACAAGTGAGATTTAAATATGCATAAACTATAAACAAAAAAATTTATGTATAGTTATTTTACGATCTTTAGTTGTTAAACATGTCGCGATTCGTACATTCTATATTTTTATTAACATTTCTATTAGCGGTTTTTCTTCATTACATACAAACGGCAATAGTTTCACATGGACATGAAATACCAGCAAATCGTTCTAGGGCTGGTATATGTACATTAGAAGTGCCGTAAGTAACAAAACTATATTTATATTATTATAATGAACAAAGGATATGGAAAGAACGTGATTTTCTATTGCCACATCGAAGATGTTGGAACAAAGACATTAAATTTATATATAGTTACTTGTACATAAATATATTTATTGTTCATCTGATAAATGTTGAAATTGTGAAACGAAACCAAAAAAATTACTAGTTAGAATATTAGTTATAAATTAGTATATTGTTGAAATAATATTATATTTTAAGGTACATTAATTCAAGGTTAAATAATATATATAATTTTGTTGACATCATCATCTTGCTAAATAAATTATTTATTTAAATTCACAGTACTGTGGATCTGTTAAGTCCTGAAGATCGAAGAAATGGAGTTCCACAAGGGAACGGGGTGAGTTTTTAATAAATTTAGCCAAAAAAAAAAACAGGAATGGACTTGAATTATATTTTAAGACTCGTCCTGGCTTGAGTAAAATCGAAGTTTGTTGCTCCGGATGGACAAGAAAACCGCACAGCCATTACGAATGTGAACCAATCTGTGATAATGGATGCGAAAATGGTAATTGTACGGCACCGAATGTGTGTACTTGCCATCGCGGATTCTTTAAACAAGGCGATAAATGTCTACCAACGTGTCCCATTGGGTGTTTGAATGGTGTTTGCACGAATTTGGGTGTTTGTTCGTGTAATTCGGGCTTTCAACCCAGTTCCGATGGTAAATATTGTGTACCATTCTGTGCTGGCGGTTGTGGAATTGGTGGTGAATGTGTTGGCGGCGATAGATGCAAATGCAAGCCAGGGTAAATTTTATTTCACTTCAAAAAAAAAACGAATTTCACAATATTTATTTATGTAGATTCACATTAAATCGTGACAACAAATGCGATTACCATTGTGAGGGTGGTTGTGGCGAGGGTGGATCCTGTATCGGACCGAATAAATGCTCTTGTAAGCCGGGATATAAAAATTTGGGTCTTCAATGTGTCCCAGACTGCCCAAGAGGGTGTTTGAATGGCGATTGTGTATCACCGAATCGATGTTCTTGTAAACCTGGTTGGACTTTGGACAAGGATGGAACTGTTTGTGAGGCACATTGTTCTTTGCCGTGTCTAAATGCAGACTGTACCGCTCCAGACGTTTGTACGTGCAAGAAAGGATATATTAAAGATCCTAGAAGCGATGCAGGAAATAAATGTGTAGCACATTGTCCTGGCGGATGCGACAATGGACAATGTTCGGCTCCGAATTTCTGCATTTGTAATCCTGGCTTTATTAAAGAGTCAAAAGGGAGTAATAGGTGTATTAGACGTGTTCGTAGAGCGATACATTATGAATTAATTCCACCACAATTGGAAGAATAAAACCTGTTATGTTTGTCGAATACACTCGATCGTATTTTATGGAGGCATAAAAAAAATTGAAATGTAATTTTCCAATACGAAATTTTGTTGAAAAATTTATGTTAAATGTGCAATTATAGTAAAATAAACGAATAGAATGTGTTTAATTATTCCCTAGTTCATGTTATTCAATAATTATACAATCGTAGCAACTAATAAATCTTTTTTCAACTGATTTCATCAATTAATGAAATTTTTTAAAAACAGATTTTTCATTTTTAAAAATAATTGAATACTAGAATATGAAAAAAATTATGATGCATATATAGTTTTTCAGTGTAAAATAATTAATATTAAATGTATAATTACAGTACAAAATAAACGTTTTATGTGTAAAATGACTATCATTTCACCCTTTTTTACAATGTTAAAAATTGCAATTACATGTCCGTAAAAAAGGTAATAAAAATACATGCAAAATTCAAAATTAGCTTTTCCGAGAGCTTTCCTCAGGTATAATATGTATATTTATAAAAAAAGCCGAAAAATCATGCACATGATAATATTGTACGTCTGCGTAGTGACCCTTAAGGTTTCAGGAGGCCATTTGGCCCCATAGAACGTTTCGAAACAGCAGCGTCTATCCTGCGACGTCGCGAAATCGCCAACTCTTCTCGTCGTCGTCGGCGTCGTTTCGTGTTTATAAATGGTGTACATTATTATGTGTGTATGTGTGTGCCTATATGAAAACGCTTTTACCATATCGTGTGATTAATATTAATAATTTTTTTTAAACATTTACGACTGTGTTTATGTAAGTAAAAATAATATGCGTGTAATATACGATGTGTTAATGATCAGAAAAAAATGTTTTAAATTACATTTTCACACACACCATTCAACCATTCTATCGGCCTTTTAATGGGAGGCGTAAAAGCAGATTTTGCCTTTTCGGAAAACATGCCGCTTACCCTAATATTGATCGTCCTTTCTTGTATATGTAGATTTAAGATTAAAATGTAAGACACTTTGAATTTAAATGAAAGTAAAAATTATTGTGAATGGAAAAGATGTTTTAGTTATGGAGCGGTAGTATTAGGACTCCATTTTTATTTTTCTTCTAGGAATGAAACGAAACCCAAAAAAATAGAGGAAATTATAAGTCAATGTTTAACAATATATATAAAAATCAATTTTTTATATATGTATGTAAATGGTATTCCTGAAATATGTGCGCTCTTCCTTTCGTGCCACACACAAATACACACATACACAAAATATTTCAACATGAAATCAATTTTCATTTTCCCAATAAATATTTTCTAGAAAATACAATGTTAACTGATGACGAAACAAATCTGGAGGATTACTGCACCCTCTGGAGATGAGACTCTCTGCTTTCTGTCTAATGCTACTCTTATATTTCCCATTACCCGTACCAGGTCAACGTTTAACACCGCCTAGAAAATATCATTCCTCCGATGATGAAGAGGAACGACCGGATTTCGAAGAGGAAGATGACGAATTGGACGATTTCGACAAAAACGTCAACCTCACAGGTTCACGTTACAAAATTTATATTCTAAACCACTAACAAGCTTTCCTTTTTGATAGAAAAGGGGCTTTATCTCGGCTCCGACTGCGATTTCACATGCAGTCCAAAATTACTGCACGTTTACTGCAATCCAGAAACGGATAAATGTGAATGCGAGAAAAAGTATCCTGTTAGACTCAGTCCTAACAAGGGATGCAGCAAACGTAAGTCGAGGGAATACGATTTGGACAAGTTTATTTAGTTTTTTTTCACTTTTGTAGCAAAACGTTTGGGAGACCAATGTTATTACAAAGAAACATGCCAATACACCGACCAGCATTCCTCTTGCATACAAATCCATCACAATGCCATTTGTCAGTGTCAAGATGGATACCATTCCGTTTCTCTACAGAAACCTTCGAAAAGAGTATTTTGTGCCAAAGGTATTGTGTGAGCGAAAAAAAAGTGCTGACAATCTGGAATAAGTTTCGTTTCGTTGATTTGCAGATTTGGTTGGCGTGACCACAAATGTTTCATCATTTGCTGGTGTCTTAACGGGTATAGCAATACTATCCGGACTAATATGTTTCGTTTTATATTTATTCAATCAGAATTTATATACAACACATCATGGACACCGTTTTGGAAACGCAAATTTAGCACCGCCAATACTATTCTCGAGCGATGCAGGTAAATTATTACTTACTAAGTTTGTTGTTTTTTCTGAGTTATTAGTTTTAAATGTTGTTTGCGAACAAAACTGATGGCCAAAATAAATATGTTTATTTACACATTTAAAGAAAAATATAAAACAAGTACATAAATTATATCGGTAAGACCTGCTGTTCCAGGATCCTTACCAATGCCTATCATCGAAAGGAGCTCAACTTCCCGAGCATCAAGTCATAGGACCATAGGTTCAATCCAATCGAGAAGGGCTAGTAGTGCCCAAGGGTGTCGCGGATATGCAGTTTCCGCATCTCGTGCAGGTGCGGCCCGAGCCGCCGCCATCTTGCTACTCTCTTGTCATGTGGCCCCTACTTACGAAGTGTCTTATAACGCAGACATTGAACTTGGTATAGATAGATATAATTTTTTTATAAAATCTTCTATAACCGTGCCTTAAAACAGTTCTTGTGTCTTGTTTTAAATGTGCTCATTTTGTAAGTTTTTTTTCTGTTTTTTTTTTTCTATACACCAATCTATAGCAAAATCTAGTTCGTCTTTAATTATTTTAAAAACGAAATAGATGTTGTTAAAACTGAAAAGTTTTTGTTTTGTCGTCAAAAGCATGGGGAACGCAAGATGGCAGCGGTAATAATACGGCTTTTATACAATGGAAATAAACAAAAAATACAATAAGGAGAAAATCAAACTTATTGATTTAATTTTATAAAAAAATTTATATAATATTATATTTAATCACCCAATTACACAACAGCACACAAAATTAACATCAACTGCATGAAATATATGTTTAGGTAATGTAAAATTAGTAGCACGAATGCACGATTTAGAGCTTTTCAATTTTTGGCGAATGCGCCACGACTAAAAAGTTGCAATTTTGGTGAATGCGCCATGAATAAATTGTATACTTGGGCGAAAAAAATTTGCTTTTCTTGTATAATTTTAGATAAATCTAGTATAGTATCCAGTTTAGTTTAGATTACAACGTAGCCAAGTAAATTAACTACATATTTAGGTATTAATATCATGAAACTTCTTGTAGACATTTCCATCAACTCAACACAAAAGTATACATATACCTATACACAGCATAAACACGTATTGTTATCATATATGTATGATGTTGTCTAAAGTGGCTGGTGTTATTTTGTGTTAGGATCCCGTCGTCCCAGCATCGCATCCGTGCACAGTTCCAGTTCGATAAGGAGTTACGGTGGCAGACGTTATGAAAGAGAACGGGAACAAAAAGAGGAACGCGAAATGCAACGTCGTTTAGGCAAAATGAATTCAAATTCAACAACACGTATACCACCCACTCCAAGTCCGCATTCAACAGATGATCTTCTACCAACACTCGAAGAAGATAAACAAGTAAGTACCTATAACGTAATTTCCACGTGTATTATTGTTAGGATTTTGTGTTTTATAAACAAAAAATAGACTTGTATGAGATGGCGATTTGGACACACACGAAAAAATCCTTTTTGTTGTAACAAAAACTTCTTTTACAGACTGAACTGGCATCTTGGATTGGTTTTATCAATACTCGTAAATAATTGAGAAATACAAGAAGGTCTTAAATTCCACTATTACACTTTTATCTTTTTAATTATTTATTATACTATAAACATATTTGGCTATTTAAAACACGCTTAAATTTATAAAGCCCCTTTTTTTAATCTCTAGATCGTAATTTTAAGCTGCGCTTGCAAGACATTTTCAAACATTCTAAATAGCTTATTTAACAAAAAAAATTATTATAACGATTAAAAAGTATACGCTTATATGGCACCTTTTTAAACACTTTATAGTTACAATTTTATGAATATTAATATGACCTTCTGTTACGTGTGTTTCAGATACCCCCTTTAGCTGTTAAAGAGGAATCATCATCTAGTTTTCAAGATGAGATTCCATCAACTTCTAAACAGTTTCCATAACAAAAAAGAGTTTTAATTAGATTTTTAAGCGAAAAGTTGTTGAATTTACATAATAAACAATTAATTTATATAGGAACTTAAAAATAATGCATTCTTATAATTGGGCCTATTTGTTAAGTGCTGCACACACAAAAATTTATATAAAAATTGTGTATGGTGGATCAGTGTATAATTATCGTGTCTAATTTCGTTTCTTTTTTACACAAACTAAAAGATAATGGGTGTTGCGAAAAGAATGACATCAATGTTTAATTTGTACAATTTTTTAAAAACAACTTGTATTATTTACAAAAATTATGTAATAATGTCTAGCATTGTAATGCAAGAAGGCTATCGAATCATTATAGAATAAAAAGCTGTTAAAAAAAACGTTTTTTTTTTTTATTGGAAATGTTTATTACAGGTAAAAATAAAACTCAGTTACTTTAATTGGATTTGAGTTTATTCAGAAAAAAAATCCTTGCTGAACTGAATCTCTTTGGTGGTAAATAACAAGTAGTAAA
>SSSI01005629.1:0-21522 GCA_004796505.1 Oryzaephilus surinamensis
TAAGAAAGTAAAAAAAAGAAAAGAAAATTTATTATTAAATAAATGTATGTATTGATTATATTATTATATGGATTTGTTTATTATTGTTAGCCATTCATTTTCACCTATAAATGATCAATGAAAGTGTAGAATTGTAATTCTTTATTAATAAAATATACGAAATTTTCAATTTCCTGTAATTATTTACTAAAATTTCTAACAAGATATATAAACGCTTCCTACATATGTATGTTTCTCAATTTCTTATTATAAACTGATGTAAACCGATATTTGGGGTAAATTATTAAATTTTAATCAAAATTCAAGGAAATGCTCGTTTTGTTTACCTAAAAATACATAAATGAATAATACATCTTATTTTTAGCGTATTATTATTGATTATATCGGTAATTCTATATGTATACATATAAATATAAAATAAAACGTGTATGTAATATATACGAGTACTTCTCTCGTCAATTTAATGCAGATTATAAAAATGAGAAACGATTACTTTATGAAAAAGTATGTATATTGTTGTAAAAGAGTAAAGAAACAATAGCACGCTATATCTTAAAACCGCAAGGAAGTGTTAAGCCATGTGAATCCAAGTAAGCCACGCATTCTCTCTAACAATTCATTTGAACAACCATCTCAGTTTGTGGTGGTTTGTTGGTTTGTTCGTTTTTTTTATACATACATATATTTATGTACAAAACTTTTCTGAATATATATTAGTTTTGTTTTTTCTGATTATAAAAAAAAACAGAGGGTCTCAAACAAAATTAGCAATGTGAATTTGAAATTTGTTTATATGAAGTGTTCGAGTTTTTGTGTGAAAATGTTTGATTGGGGATGACTCTCGTATGCGTCCGTTCTAAGGGATGCAATACTTGTGATAGAATCAAACAAGCAGTGCTTTCATTGATGGGATTTACTTGTCTTGTTCAAGGTAAATTGATTTTCTAATGATTTTGCATTGATGTAAGGGGTAAATTTAATTTCAATATTGTATTTAAATTGTTCTTCAAGAAACTTTTACAGTTGATGACTTTTAAATAAATTTTTCCAACAAAATTAACAAAATTTGTATGTACAGTACATACTTGACGATTTAATATAACAATATTTATTATCATTTTAATGAAAATAAGAATATTTTGTATTATGAAAATTAATCTAGTCTGTTGTGAGATGATTCAAAGAAAATTCCGAGACGAGTTCCAAGACTTTTAATATATCAAAACGTACCTGCATCATAAAAGACTGAATTTAATATATTTTAACCTTTATCAGTTGATAAAATAATATAGTAGAGCACAGAAAGTACACACATATAGTGAACTAAAAAGTACAGTATGTTTAAAAAAAAAGAAACGGTAATGTCAAAGGTTAAAGGATAACATGTTGCTTCCTGCCCTCGAGGTTTTGTTCATTTCAAACTCCAAACATATTGCCATTAAAGGTTTATTAAATAATATAATAATTTTATTTGCTCTCTGTAATGTAGTGTTTTTCAATAATTTGAAAATGATGTTCTCTTGAAACTAGGTTTATATAATAAATTGGTTTTTTTTTTGAATAAAATCATGTCAGGGGAATCTTCTCACATATCGTACATTGTAAAAAAAATATATATACAATTAACATAAATACGTTATTTAAGCAAGAACAATACATGCACAAAATCACACATTCTACTTCCAATTAATTTCGTTCTAGATTCTTTAAAATTAAGACTTTCTATTGATTTTTTTTCTGCCTTAATTGATTGCGCTAGATAAAATGTCATAGGGATTTTATAGAATCATGATTATCCACTTGAGAGTACAAACCACAATGATTTTAATTGCATTATTTAAAGCTTTTTCCCTTTATTATTAGAACAAGTCAATAAATTGTAAAATGGATTTATTTCATGTATTATAATTAATCCAATTAAAGGATTTTGAAGCACGTGGACGACTATTGGTTTTTTTTGGTGAAAAATTATTTATATATAAATAAATTGTTACAGATGAATGTGGTCAAAGCGGCGGTGAAGCTGATAGTGACGAGGACGTCATTAGAGACTATCATCTTCCCGGATCGGACATGTTGCCGCGTCCAGGCCCTTTGCCAACAATCAGTGTGACACCACATTCACCAGCAAATAAAACTTATCCCGTTTTGGAGGATAGTCTGCAACAAGTTCGTGAACTACATGAAAGTGTACAGCATATGCGAAATGCCACCGTTCAAAGTAAGTGTTCAGAAAATTGGCTATAAAGTGCCCCATCATTTTTTTTTTGTCATCAGATTCCTTTCTACAAAATTCAAAAGACCTTGTCACATTTGCCATCAATCCATTACTAGCTCAAGTTGCACGTTTGAGTGCCAGTTGTCCAACGTTGAATGAAGCAGTACAAGAACCGGATGCATTGGGTGGTTCCTTAGGTTCTTCGCCACTGCATCAGCCGCCAAGTAGGAAAGGAAGCGGTAAATTTTTTGATTAGTGTTGTTGTTTGTAATTTACTTTTTTGTAATTTTTTTTTAATAGGAACGCAAGATTGGTTATGTCAGCCGGAACCGCAACGAAGACGATCATGGACCGCTTTAGAAGACCTTACTGGTACCAAGGACAAAATGAAACATACCAGACAACGAAGGTATATTATTAATATTTGTTTATTATTTTTGATTTGGTTGCATATTTTCATAATATTATAAGCATTTGCAGTATTTCGTTAAGCAGTATGGAATCGGAGGCTGATGAATCATCAATTATTGACAATGTGGATGGTAGTACTGTGCGTTTATTAGGTCCAGATGCTCCGATTGTTGTCAGAACAAGGGGTACTAGGGGATCCGGTGGTGGAGCAAGTACACATTCATTGAATGAAGCCGATTTACAAGTAATTTTTAGGTTTTTTTTTCCAATTTAATGTTTAACGTTAATAAATATCGTTTACAGAATGATTTTAATAAAATTAAAGCAAAAAGGGAAGCAGAACAATTGCGATTGTTGCCACAAAGATTACCATTACAAAAGTCTATTTCTACCCCATCTATTATTGCTGTTAGAGATCTGGCACCGGAACCAACACTGGTGGGTGCACAACCTACACTTCCAATGTAAGTTATTATTTTTGAATTGTTTAAAAATACATCAATCATATTTTTTTATATTAATCTATTTTATGTCAATGTTAATTTAAGCTTATAATTTGTATTAAAAATTATGATAATCATTTTATCTTGTAATACGAAGCTTAAATTAATATTTGATAGAAGATTGTTATGCTTTTTTATAATATATATATAAAATGATATATTTGAAACACTTTTTTTGCACATTTTTTTATTCAATAAATACGTATATAAATGCATGAAATGAATTCATATAATTTAAATTTTGTAAATATTATAATATACAAGTATACATTTATGTAATTAGATAAAAATTTATGTAACTGTTTATACTTATATTAAAATTGTATAAAAGTGCTTTTACTTATATTGAATTTAAAATGGGATAAACAATATTTTTATTGTTTATTCTATTTTAAAGATTTTATTTTAAATAAATCAACATGTGTTCGAGTCAGTATTCTAAACTCTTAAATAACGTGTTGATATATATATAAAAAAAGAGATTCTTAGAGCAGTTGTAGTGCATGTGCTTAGCTTGGTGTCTAGGGGCCGTCCCAGTGGAACGGAAAGCGAAACAGAAGAGGAAGGCAGCCGTGGACGAGTACATATACGTGGTTATGATCCACATTCCATCGCACATTTGCACCAGTAAGTAAAGCCCAGCACGTGCTAGTATATTTTTTTCTTGTTTTTTGGTTGCACATATCACATTTTTAGTACATTTTTCTGTTTTATAACAATCCATCTTTTAACTCTATTTATATACTTTTAGGTGTAGAATGATGTTTTTTATTCTTGAATATCTACTCTTCTAGACATGTTTCTCTTAGTTTCAATATTAGATTATACTATCTATAATATTTCCGTTTTGTATAAATTTATTGTTTTTAATTTAATGAAAATTGTAATTTTTTCAGTATTCCATATGATCGTCATTCAGAGAAAAGACGAAAAAGAAGCAGTTTGTTTTTCAGGAAAAAAAAGGTTTTAAATTATAAATTTTGTAGTTAAAAATAAAATTGATTGTGTATTGATTTATAGGATAAAAATAAGAAAACTACTCATCAATGGGTATCGGCTTGTTATAATCATTCATCAATATGTGATGTTTGCACTAAACCATTAAGCAATAAACCTGCACTATACTGTGAAAGTAATAAAATTCCGAGACAGTCGTTAATTTGTTTGTTAATCTTTATTTCTTTTTTTTTGTAGATTGTAATACAACAGTACATCAAAATACTTGTAAAGACAATATTTTAGAATGTGTTAAAGTGAAGAATTCAAAGGTATATAAAATTAATATTGTTATTTTATTAAATTAATGAGATTCTTATTGTTCTTTAATAGAATTCAAATAAAATATCCGGAATAACGGTACCATTGGCAAATGCGAAAAATTCTATTACTAAACGAGGTTCAGGATCGTTGCCATCTTCTCAGATTAGTTCTTCAAATAGGTATGTTTAAAATAATTAAATTTTCTTTATAAAAAAGTATTTGAATTTTTTTAAAAGTGTAGTTCAGTTAGGGATAAAATTAATTTCATATGCGCATCAAATAGATACGTACGAAACACCTACTAAATGTTTTTCCGTATAATATTGTGTAGGAGAATTTATAAACGTTTTTTAATTTATATTTTTAATTTATATTTAATTTGATGTTGTTTAGAATCAATTATCTTTTTAAGTAGTGTTGGCGAATTGGCATGATCTATAAAATTTTCGATTCTATTGAGAAAAAAAAAAATATTTTGAATTTCAAATGCATAATCTTTCGTCTTAAATAGGTTTTTCCCAAGTGTGTATTTGTATATTAGAAGAGTTAAAAAAAGAAACTAAACTATATAAAATTAATTAGTTTTTTTAACTCTAAATTACAAATCAATAGATTATGTTTACATACTTAATTAGATAAAAAGTAAAAACTTGACAAAACTTTCAATATGTTATACATAATGTCTATACTTCTTATATTTTCGTAAACTTTTCCTACATATATATATAAAGGATGCTTACATGTTACACAGAATATAATAATATATATTCTCTTCTATCTTTCCTACTTTTTATCCTTTGCCTGGCTTTGTAACATACTCTCTTTGAAACGATTTCGTTTGCTTAAGCTTTATAGCTGACTGTTGCTTTAAGTTTTAGTTTTACCCCCATACAGTTCCTCTGTTGCGATAGGTGTTGTGTGGATAACAGTTGTTTTTGGAAAATTGATGTATTTTGTTTAACTATTTTATATAAAAAAAAAATTATAGGGATGATTACCTATATTAAAATGAAAATAAACAGTACAAAAAAGATAATGTTTTATGTCTGCGAATGTCATGTGATTATTGATCAAGTTATAGATTAATTTTAATACTGTTTTTGTTAATAAATTTAAACAATTTTTGGTAATTTGTCAATGATCACATTGGTGGCAAATAGATTAATTTAGAGGGTGGCTAATTTGTTGCGTGTTCCCCGTCCTTTCCCTTTAGGAGGAGTCAGCTGTGCTATTCGCCATGGCGCAGGGTTGCTACTAAACTTGGAGTGAAGTAAGTCCCCTGCCCTGACCTCACATCCTCTGCATTTTCTATCACATTATCTTCTTCTATATATATATTTTCTATTCACATTTCCTTCTTGCTATATACATAAAATTTCTTTAATTGTATTCGTAAATAAAAAAGAAAAAATATTAAAAACCTTTGAGTCCATTAAATTTTTTATTGTTTTTTTTTATGTTTATGATGAAATTTTGCAAAAAACTTTTGATCAGTCAATTATAATTTACTCATTCATATAGCCAAAGCGTGTATATTGCTTATTAATGCATTTATTATATATGCATGCTGATATAATGGTTTTTTAAATTCAATTTTAAATCCTTTTTATATTTATACATACTCTGTCACATCCACAATAAAAAACTACTACTTTCTGTCACTACCTATTACAATGTAAAACATTTTTTTATTTTTTTATATTTAATTTGTACAATTTGTGGCCAGTGACGCGCTTTTATGATACGGCCAAAATGCTTAACTATCACAACGAAATCGTTTATATTTTTTTTTTACGTATATACATTTCAGCCAAATATTGTATGATGATAAAGATATTGATTCACATCATGGACACCATGATTCAACAAGGTAAGTTCTTAGACTCGCGATTCTTTTTTTTTTCTCGTTCATGGAATCGTTTTTAGTTTTCCTGATGACGTTCCATTGGTTCCTTTAGAATTTCTCTCAGATGCTCCATTAACAGCGGCTGATTTATGTACAGACTTTAGTTTAGGATTGCACGAAAGTGAACCAGATTCATGGACACCTTATGTAGGTAAAGAAATTGCGAGAAAATTAAAGGAAAAAGAAGTTAAAAGACAGGAACATATTTATGAATTTATTTTAACTGAAAAACATCACTGTATGACTTTATTAGTAATGCAAAAGGTATATTAAAGAATGATTTAATTTAAATGAGAAAAATTTTGTGAATTTCATCTCTATATTATATAGATTTTCGTCGATGGTTTGCAAAAGTACTTTCAATTAGGTGCCAATTTGGAACGAATGTTTCCTAGATTAATGGATTTAACTGAATTACATTTGGGTTTGTTATCGCGTTTACGTCAAAGACAACGTGAAAGTCCTGTGGTTTCATCTATTGCCGATATACTTCTTGAACAATTCTCTAATCATCATGCAGCTCGCTTGAAATCCGCTTATGGTTTGTAGTAACTTTGGGTGTAAGTTTTGATAACGAAATGTTTTAACGGTTCATTGACTTTTGCAGGAGAATTTTGCAGTAGACATAGAAATGCAGTGGAAATTTATAAAGATTATTTGCAAAATGATTCACGTTTTGGTGAATTTGTTAGACATTGTCAAACGAATCCATTGTTAAAGAAGAAAGGCATACCGGAATGTATATTATTTGTGACACAACGTTTAACAAAATATCCATTATTGATAGAACCGTTAATCAAAACGAGCAAAGAAAACCGACACGAACAGGAAGCTTTGCAAAAAGCTTTGGCACTGGTGAAAGAAATATTGGTTGAAGTGGATGCAAAAGTAGCGGAGAAAGAAAAGGAAGATAGGAAATTGGAAATTTATCATAGAATTGATGCAAAATCATACACTGTACATAGAGGACATAAATTTAAAAAGTCTGATATATTACAAGGCAATCGTTCTCTACGTTTTGAAGGCGTTGCTGTGTTAATGCAAGGTCGTGGTAAAATGCAAGTACAAGTACTGGTTATTGTATTGTCCGATGTATTGTTTTTCCTACAAGAAAATTCGCACAAATATACATTTTTCACTCCTGACAATAAAGTAATTCTTTTGGTTTTTATTTTTTGCACATTTTGTTGTTAAAGTAGTAAATTTTTCAGGCTGGTGTAGTTTCATTGCAAAAATTATTAGTTCGTGAAAAAGCTGGACAAGATTCAAGGGGTATTTATTTAATTTCATCAAATCCAGCCGATCCAGAAATGTTTGAGTTGAAAGTTCATAAACCGAAAGATAAACAAGTTTGGATTCAGGCAATAAGGTATATTAAAATAAATAATACAAAATGAAAAAAACAACTACATATACATATATGAATTTTTGCATATGTAGAGATGCTGTACAAAGTTGTCCAGAAGATGACGAGGACAATATGGCTTTGAGTGCTGAAGAAAGACAAAGTATGATGAATGCCAAACAAAATCAAGTTCGACATTTAGTGGGTAAGCCAATTTTGAATCATTTACAGTAATTTCCTACATAATACTTGCACAGAATCCTAACAAGTTTAATACAGTACAAAAAAATATATAAATTAGTATCTATTAGTGAATATAAATGTGTTGTTGCTTTGTTTGCAACAGATACAGAATCGGATATAGAAGGTAAAAACTATTAAAAAGTTCTCTTATGAATTATTGCATGCGATAAATCTTGTACGAAGTTAGAATTTCAAATGAGGGTTTTATTTACGAACTATATACAGGGTGATTCAGCATAAAGATTTAACAATCCTGCTGATTCATTCTATTTTAAATAACTAAGCTTCTTTTAATAATTTCTAATACACTTTTGTCTCTATTATTATTCTTATAACGCCATATACTTATCTGCTTTTATAATTTGTTTCTTATACTATTTTAAATTTTCAAGTGAATTAGAATAATATTCTTCTTGTACGTTGTATTGCCGTTATGCTTGCATAAAAATAAATTTCTTAATAAACTCTTTTATTATAATTAAATCCTAAACTCTACGTCCTAATTATAGGTTTATTGCGCCAAAAAGACATAGAACAAGCATTATTATTAGAAGAAAAAATGTCCTTACAATTGCGACTATTAGCAGCTGCAGGCTTAGAATCACCTTCACCACCCTCATACCGACATTTAGTTAGTGAGAATGTAGATACTGGTCAAATGTGGAAAGAAGTTTTAACAGCGGTTAGAGTAAGTTTTTTTTCTATTAGATATTTTGGGAATCGTTTTTATTATACGTTATAAAATCTATATAGGAAGTGAGTCATTTAGCTAGCTCTTTATATACGACTGGAACAAATTTATCTCGAAGTGTTAGTTCCGCTGGTGAACATCAAAGCGACACATATGTTTCCCCAATTTTACCAAAACGTGCCGAAACTTTTGGTGGTTTTGATAATTGCAATCAAGGGCCATTCAAGTTATTAGGAAAGAAATTGCAATCAACTGGTGGTACACCTACTGGTAATATGCCTGATTTAGACAATATTAAACCTGGAGACTCAAGATTATTTGTATGTTGTTAAAAAAATTTTATCGTAATTTTCTTTTTACACAATTGTTTTTGTAGGAACGATTGCCTTATAGAAATTGTATGATAAGTGGTGGTAATTTAACAAATGGCAATACAATAAATGAGCAAATTCAACAGCAACATTTACAACAGCCACAACAACAACATTTAGGTGTTGCTCCGGATGCTCCTGCATTATTAACACTTGGTAGAGAACAACAATGTGCTGCAGTACAATTATCACATTATGTTTATACGTTATTATGTATTATTTCGCAATTAATGACCACGAATGAAAGGTAAAAAAAAAATATTATAGAAAAATAGAGTTATTTTATGCATGGAATATTTCAGTTTGCAAGCGCAAATAGTAACTTTAAGAGGAAGTGCGGATGGTTCAAAGCAATATCGACATAATCAACAACTAGAGGAATTAAGAAATTTACAAGATAAACTCAGTGCAGAAAAAGCAGCTTTTGCGGCCGCTAGAGATCAGGAGGCAAAAGAATTGGAGGAAAAACGTCAGGAACTTTTACGATTACAAGTAAAACTTGATTTTATAAATTTGTCTATAAAAATTTCATAAATATCCTATTAGGAACAAATACGTGCGGAACAGGAAGATATTACCCAACAGCGTGATCAATTATATCGTAAAATGGAAGTGTTAACTAGTCAAGGACTGTTAATTTCGCCAAATGTAGCAATACCAGTCACTGGTCCGTTGGATGATAGCAGCAAAGACAGTTCAGAAGAAAGTAGTCCTCAGTCAGACACCTCATCGGCAGCGTCTGCAGTTGGTTCAACTTCCAGTACAAGTTTAACACATTCAGCTTCCACAGTGGAACGTAGAAAAGATTCAAAATGGACGAAAAGTACACAACCGAAATCTCAATTACCAATAAATTTAATAAGTACAACAAACCAACAAAAAGTCTCACAAAATATACCGATTAAACAACAAATACCATTAAAATTGGCGTCACGTTTAAGTGCCAGTGGTGGCGGCGGCGGCGGCAATAATTCATTGTCGAATATGAGTAGTAATAGTGGACCGCAGCAAATGTTACCTCTAAAACTTAGTCAAGATGAAAAAGTGCGTAGAACTAGTACCTCAGGTTATCAGAGATTGGGTTCGGACAGTTTCAGTCCACCATCTGGTGAAACGGTATTTCTTTTATGATGAATGAATGCAATTTTGTTAAATGATTGTGTGTTTCAGACACCAACAATGCCGCCATCTCATAGTCGAACTGGATCAAGTCCTGCAATGATGCAAGCATCACCGCCCAATTCAACACCACCACCACCAACAACACTACCACTATCGAATCAGTGTCAGAGTCCGGGAAGTGCCAAAGCAACACGTACACATACATATCCGAAATTGCCTGATCGATTCAAAGTACGTAATGATCAACAGACGCCAAACGATGAAGAAGTGATATATTTTTGACGTATCTCAGGCAAGACACTAAATTTTATTTATTCATTAATTAATACAAAAGTATAATTTTTACAATCTCAGAATTTTAAATTTTTACTAAGCAAATCTATGTCTTTCATAACAAGAATACACGTTATTTAAATGGTAAATTTTAAAATTATTTCCTTCTATACACACATTACACTTGTTCGCGTATTTAATAAAGTTCAACTATCAACTATATAAAATATGCAAATTTTATATAAAGTTTGCGTCTTCCTTCTTAATATGTATATTTCATATATAAAACAAGTATTCTTAATATACTCAAATCTTGTGACAATACATACTCTAAGATATTGTTTAAATCTTTTTTAAATAAAAATTATACAATGATAGAGAGAGAGAGAGAGAGAGAGAGAGAAAGTTGGTCAAAATTTAGTATTTTTCCGTTTTAATAAATGCAATGAAGAAATTATATATAAAAAAACTTATCTTTAAAAAGAATAACCGCATTATCTGTTTTATTGTACAATTCAAAAATTTAAATCTAAAAGTACTTATATACCGTTGTTATTATTGTTATAATAGTTGTTCAAGAAAGTGTTCTTAATAAAAATATCACACTTATACAGAGCTAATAAAACTTAAAACGTAATAAATAATTTGTAGGATAATTATGTACAACTCTAATATTTATTAGAATTATAAAAATGCACAAAACCTTTCGATACAGGTGGGTGTAAATGTAAGAAATACTCTGTATCTTTGTGGTCTTTTTTTTGGGGATGTTTAAAAGGCCTATTTCTATTTTTGTCTCTTCAGGTAAATTGTATGTAGTTTAAAAACATATTTTTATATCGGATAATCTATTCCTTAGATTTTTTTCCAGTATGATGAACAGAAAATTGCAAGTTTAGTTCATTGAACAGGTAAAAATATATTCAGAATTATAATGAAACCATATTAATAATATAATAATAATGTGATTAGTGCCATCAGTACAACAAATGCAATCATAACATAAAACTAAACTTGTAATTTTTATGTTAAAAAACATATTTAATTCATTTAATGGGGGTGATTCACTTAAAATAATCATAAATTAATTTTTATCAGGGTATTTTAAAAATTCTTCTACAACTATTAATGGAGTAAAGTTAATTGAATATTTGAAATCCCTGAAAAGAAAAATAGATGAAAATTTTGTGATAAATTGTTTATAATTATGTGCGTATTTGTGATATTATATACTATATAGTAGAGTCACCCTTTTTAACAATTACTATATAGAAATAAATACGTACTTTTTGCGTATATTGTTATCAAGATGTTATTAAAAAAAAGTAAAATCTTTAATTTAGCTAATCAGTATTAAATTCCAATTGGGAAATAGATATTTTATTTTGTATGTGACTGAAAATTTAAGACAAATTTAATAAATTCTTCAGCAAAATGTATATTTAATCATTAATTCGATTGAAAAAAGTAATAATGTTATATTGACTACGTCATATGCAATCTTGCCTTTAAACATTTTCTTTATTTGTCGATTATTTTAGAGCGTAAGACATTAATAATTGAATATATATTGGTTGTATTTTTAGGAATAATACATATATTAGTACTAAAAATCTTCTGTAAATAGCATTTATACATATATTTTTTGTAATCATATATTATATTTAAGATATTATTCTTTTTATATGTACAATTATAATAATTTTAATACATTATACATGTCACCTTTTTTATATTATTATAACTTAATTTATATTGTTTAAATTATCATCCAAGCATTCCATTCATATTGTATTATTTCGCTATCATGATTATTTATATGTCAATTATTATATTTTTTTTATTATTAATTATTAAAAGGAAAACATAATACTGTTTGTAGTAAAATATAGTTAACATTTTATTAATATATATATTTTTTAACAAAATTGGTATGCATGTAAATACGACTCATATTTATTGTAAATATATTTGATTAAAATGTATAAAAATAATTTTAAATGTTTTGTTGTAGTTTTATTAAATCTACAATAACAACAATAATACTTATTTTGGTCTACTTAAAGCTAATTTTATTAGACTAATTATTTTTTTAAAGTATTTATTGAACTACGTAAAATTGTTATAACAAAATTCATTAATTTGAATTTGACATTTTGTCCAATTAATTTTCTTATAAAAAGCATTTAATTTGAATTAAATCCATTCATTTAATTTAAAATCAATCAATATCCTAAAATTGAATCTACACAAAGACAATTTCAAGCATCTTTAATAAAAAATAAATAAATTATTATCAAATTACTTAATCATCAGCCTCTCCCATTCCTTCATTTTGGAAAATTCTGTACACAGTTACCGTTTTAGTGCTATCATTAAATTGACAAGAAACATACAATTCAGCTATTCGAAACACGTAACAATGATTGCCCCATCTTTGTCTTAAGTACGTGGATCGTGGATCCTCTCGAAGTACATTCATAATTGCATTTTTCTTTTCTTCACCCTAAATAAACCCAAATTTACATCCAAAAACCACACAATACAATAAGTCTTATTTAATTTTGAAAAAAAGGAAGTTTACGAGTTGATTAGGATTACGAAGATTACGCAGAGCTCCACATATTCAAAATATGTACTTAAAAGTAAGTCATTGCATACATAAAACAATTCACATATTATGGTAATTAGAATCTATGTTTTATTTATTAATAGTTTAATTTAATTTATTTAATTAAAAATAACTTTAATATGCGTATACAATATTAAATTTATATTTTATATCGTTGAGCGAAGTTAAAAAAAAAAAATAAACACAAATGTATTAATGACAGAACATGCTTTTCTAAACGTGTCCACGAAATGACTAATTTCAATCAAAACATACAACTACTGTGGTGTCCAAAATAAAACTTTACAAGATATATGAATCACATTTTGGTTTTGAACCAAAGTTTAAACAAAATTTTATTATATTTTTAAGGTTCTAAAAAACCAACAATAGAACGCTGAATTCAATTTTTTTTAAATTAATAATCAGTAATCTTTTCTAAATAAACAAATTATACAAAAAAATTAGGGAAGTTCCACTATACTATTCTTGTATTATTTTAATAAAATTTTGCTAGAAAATTTCCTAAATCAAATAAAATGTCCTGTTTGTGTGATTCACCTGTAAACATTTTTAGAAAAACAAGTTTTTTTACACGCATTCTTTATATGTATTTAATATTTTATTGTTTAGTTATCTAGTAGAAGCCTGTTAGTACCAATCGATTTAAGTAGGTAAGTAAGTATTTTCTAAGTAATTTTGTATTGTTAATATTATAAATGATTGCATTGTTTTTAGGAAATTACAAGAAGATTATTATACAAACTTAAATGAGCTTTTTAGAACTAAAGAAAGCTAGTTACTTATAATTATAATAATAAACTTTTATATGTATATTTAAGTTTATTGTTATGCTTATATATTATTATTTATAATCAATTTATTTTTTTATATTTGTGATTTTACTTATAAAAAATACTTAGGAAAATGATAAATTTAGGTGAAATGAATGTGCGCCAATATAATTCAAAAATATAAACATTGCATTTTAAATTATTGGTGAGAAAATATAAAAAATTAGTTTAAGGTTAGTATTAGTTTAATTACATTTCAATTTTCCAGTTAATTAAGATATCGTCTTTAAACAATTTCTTTAATTTTAGGTGCAATTTTAGTATTAAATGTGACAAGAGTTACATTTATGGAATAATCAAATGTTGATTCAATATTTTGAATATGTGGAGACCTGCACATGTGAAAGAGAAGGGCAACAGGACCAATTGTTTACATTTGAAAAATTCCGACTTTAATTATCCTCTCTAAAGTGTCAAAAAATTAACAATTTTTATTTAATTTACCTCAGGTCCAAGTTGGCTCAATTGAAATAAAGCGCGATTTTTAAATATAACCGACAATGATGCCACATTCGGATCATTTATCCACGATGGAACTCGTACAAGATCATTACTAGTATTTGATGGTGGTAAATTATTGGAACTAGCTGACTCTTCCTCTTCTCCATCGGGAGCTTCACGTTCTCCCATACGTGAATGCGATCTAAAATTATTTATTCCATATAAAACTAAGTCACACCGAATTTCAAACAAGATTTACCTTGTGTACAATGGTTCTTCAGCACCTGTATATGTACTTTCGATTGCAACCGCCCCTAAAGCAAACTCCCGTCTTTCATTCTCTTCACCATCCATTTCACGTACACTCAAATTGTTTAAATTCTCTCTTAAGTGTTGCAAGTCGGCTACATTGTCGTGCGTACCAAAAAGTAAGGGTGGTTGAATAGCTATTGGTTCTTGTCCATCAACGAAATCCTGTGACGAAGAATCGCAAAATCCTGGATTATCGTATTGGGGGATGTACGGTTTAATGTCCAACACCGGCGTCTGATCGACCATATCCACTCCACTGAAATAAATCGTATTGTCCATGATACGGTCGATTTTAACCAACGACAAGCCTATTGGTGTGGGTCGATGTGGTGATCTGGTGGCAAAAACGCCAGTTCGTATGCCATTTAGACGTGGTGGTGCAACTTTGGCACGTGTATGTGTTGTATCATTCTTATGGAAATGGAATAATATCCTACACAAAACTAGAATAATAAAAACGAAATGAAATTTCCAGATTTTACTAACCACATGTGCGAATATTCCTGTAATCCTTCGAGGGCATGATTTGGATTGGTGAATATATTGTTGTCGAGGACGATTTTTGCAATCATATCATGACAAATGCCCGGTTGACGTGGTGTGCCCCTTTTCTCTGGGAAATTCGTACGAATTGTGCCAATATATCGTGACTGGAAATCAATAACATTTTGATTTAAAGTGGATGTTGCCCCCATATCATCGTCACAATGATTTATTTGTTTATTTCTACATTTGGTGCATTGCCATTCTTCTAGTTTCTTGTAAATATTGTCACATTCCTTGCGATGTACATGATTTAGGGCTGTTAATTGTTGACTGAAATAATTTTGAGGTTAGAATACTTAACAAATAACATTTTCCGTTTTAAATCACCGTAAATTATTTATCTCATTTCTGGCTAACATTAATTGCTGTTGCAAATATTCAGCATTTAAACTATTATCATATACTGTATTAGACATAATGGATTGTTTACATTATAAAAATATGAAAATTACACCCACATAATATAAATAAAAAGCGAATAGAATGAGATGCGATTGCGTTTGCGTTCAATTTTCGTAACTTTGATCCAATCAAAGCGCTCACAATTCAACCCTCTTGTTGCTTAGTTTACCGCGAACATTCTTTATAGAGGGTTGTAATCGGAAATGTTTAAATTAACGCAAAATTTGAGCGCACTATTTTCCAAATACTACTAAGTTTTTCTTGTACATTTTTTACATGTAGGGAAATTGTTTGTAAAAAGTTTTTATTATAGTGAATAACTGAACAAATGTAAATTTGAATATTTAAATATTAACATTTAATATAATGTTAAAAACTAGTGTTAACAAGCAATAGTTATAAATTTTCTGCAAATTGTTTGCATGTTATAAAATGATTTCAATGTGTAACATGTGAAAGTATACAGTTTAAGAAAATGAGGCATTCAGCTCTTTTAATATTATTCATAATCTTCTTACAAAGTGAGTAATTAAAATGGTTTAATTATTCATTTTCATTTCATTGTTCTACTTGTAAATCTCCACATTATAAAGACACTTTGTATATCAAAAAAGGTGTTAAATTCTGTTTGTTTAAATATTGAGCAATTATAATGAGATTTTCATATTAATATCGGTTTTATTTAACATTTTTTATTCCTTTTTTCGCACTTTTTGTAGACAGGTGTTTATTTTTCTGCAATAATAAAGCAGAACATATGGAGACAACAAAAAATCCGCATGTGATAAATGTGCGTAAAATGTTCATAAAATGTCAAAAATGTTTCCGTAGTATCATTTATTATTTGTTACGGCGGCTGATGATGGTGTCCCGTAAACGTTTTGCAATGTTGGGCCCAAACCCATTATTATACCACTCTACAATCGACATTAATCATATAATTTTAGGGAATAGATATTGGTGTTAGTATGACACGTAAAGGGCCCTTTGTTCCTCTATTAGGGAAATGATGTCGCAATATCATTACCTTAGCAGGGATGATTATCATATTAAAATTATACATATAGATACCTATGTATATTTTGCTCATTTCATAATAAACATATTATTGATCATTTTAAAAGCAGACTTTAAATGTAAAATTTTTTCTTTGGAAATAAAGAGCGGTCACACAATTTGAAAAAGTTTCTATAAAAGTTATATGTACATTAAAATGATTTCTGTTTTTTCTGTCCATATTTTTCTTCCACATTCAAAAATAACACAAAACTTTTTTGGAGTGGCTTTTATAATATAACATTTTCAATTGGTTAACTTGAAAATTTAAATACATACTTCTATAATATTTTACTAGATCGTTGTTGAATTTTCCTAGCTAACTGTTATTATTAAATTTCATTCTCACATGTAACAAAAATTTGATAACATGAAATTCTAATTCTCTAACAAAAAAAAATGTATTATGTTGCAAAGTGATCATATTGCGGATATATTTTAAAATAAGAGAGCGAAAATTGGTTGTTTTAAATTTTCAGAATTTTTCAACCAACATTGTTTAAATATTTACTACTTTTAGGAATTCGTTAGATAAATCTCTTTTATTTAAATTAGTTTACTAACTACAGTGTATGTGTTTTATGAACAATTAAAAATTCGGATTTGTACATTTGATTTGCGTGAGATATGAATTTAAACGCAAACAAAGCAACTGAAATTAGTATTAAGAGATTAATTTATTGGATTATTTGCTCATAAATGTTGCCAATTTAAATGATAAAATGTTGTGGAATTAGTTATTTCTTTTATCAGCGAAATATATGTAGAGATAATCAACAAAATTAAAGCTGTATGCAATAATATGCGAAATATATTATTATAATTTGAAAGCTAAAGCCTAAATTACACAACAATGGAAACCATTGCGTTTATTATTATTTTATTATTCTTTACGTTTTAACTACTGAACTATTATAATACTGGAATGCCAATAGTTTTGTATTAGTTTTCTAGTAATAAAATAGAGTTCACTAGTTGTAAATATAAATAAAACTTGTCACTAGATTATATAAAATAATTTCTTAGTTTAATAACTAACCATAAAAATTATGAAAAAATGCAAATGTAAATAATACTCGAATTCTTCAAAGTGGCATCGAGTTAAACATAGAATGTTTATGCATAACTTTTATATTATAACTTTGTATACGATGATAAAAATATGTAAATTGTTTTCTTGAATATAAAATACGAAATGAGTTACTGAAATGAAATGTTATAAACTAAAAAGTACCTAAACCTTCTTTTATATTGACCCATGCTGGAAATGATGCTGTGTAAGTACATATAATTGACTTCTACAAAGTGAATTATTCATTATTTCTGTCTAATTATTACCTAAACTCTGTTCAATGTAGTTTATTAAATTCGAAATATGTACCTACATACTCTAGTTTTCCCCCCGCTGTTCTTTTCATTCTGAATATTATCAACGCAAAGCTTTGTAAATTTATTTGCATGTTATGTGGTTGATTTGATCCCAGATTTCAAATGATTTCTTGTAAATCCAGCTTTGGTTTGTGCATAAAAATGCTCATTTACCGGTAAATAAATGTGTCAGCAGGAAAATATTACACTACATTTTCGTTGCAGAATTGTTTAAAGTGTCGGAATGAAATCGTTTGCAAAGATATGAGCTTTATTTCAAAATATAAAAATTGATTTTCTCTCAAATGCCTTCCGGAATTTTGTTAACATAGAAAACTGGCTCGATATAATGAATTTTTCGAAATTGCAGTTGTGTTTTGAAATTTTTTATCTTTGGATAGTTAGAAAGCTAGATGAGAGGTCACTCTGGAGTAGAGAAAATATTTTTCTTGTTTGAAAATTCACTTACGATGTTAGAAATGTCTTCATAAGTTTCTATTGGCTTAAGAGTATTTCTTAAATAAATATTATAGCTATTTAAAAGGCCAATTGATAAATATTGTGAAGATTATTGCAAAAACAATATTTTTAGAAAAACAATTTTAAATACCTAGTCAATTATACAAGTTTATTAACTTCTTTTCAATTCTTAAAAGGATAATTCCTGCGGAGTTTTTCGTATTTGTAGGATTTCTCTTAAATTTATATTTTTTATTACATATTTTTAGGAAATGAAAATATGTTTACAGGACTTTCTTATAATATAAAATATCAATTTCATGAATGGTTTATTTCTATAAATGTCAAAAAAGTAGACATGATAGTTTGAAGCAACTGAAAACAAATTGAAATATTCGATTTAAACGTGTAGACTTGCATGCTTTTCTATATATCTACGCATTATAAACGTAAAAATGGTATAAAACTGATATGAATTCTTTTCAAACATTTGTTTTCATGAAGTTGTTTTTAGTTTTTCTTACGTACCATAGGATTGAATATGTATTTTAAAATATTCTATTAATTAACTAGTATTTTGAAGAGAAATTTTTCCCTTTTATATTGTGACTTTATTACATTTTGCTATTTGTTAAACCATTAGAGAGATCAAACATGTTGCCAATATTTGAACTTTTTCTATTATTTAACGATGCTCATAAAGCTATTGATTTTGATAGGTTCAAAGGATATGCTATTGAATACAGACTATTTTAAATGTTTTTTGTTAAATTTCATTGTTTCAACATTCAGTTGAATGGAAATTTAAAAAAGTTTGCAATTTTAAGCAATTTCATACAATTTTACTCGTTCACATATAAAAAATAAAATAAAAAGTACTCCTTACTTATTTTCATTTAACATTTCACAACGGTGACAAATTTTTATGAAATTTTTAACCAATGGGACGACATAAATTATTATACATTTACATTTTGTTTTATATTATTATTTTCATTTTGAAACAACTTGCGAGAGTATAACGAGTCTCACAGAGTTACATTGGTTGCATTAAAAATGAGCATTAAACATTTAATTAAAAAAAAGCCCAACACAAAGGTAGTTAGTGGAGGAAGATAAGCTCTGGCAGTAAAATGCACACTGCATTAAAATCATTATATTTTGCACATTAATTAGTTTGATTTTGTGCATGCGTTATTTTTCGTACAACGATATTTTATTTTTTCGAAATTGTATATTTTGTTACATCTGTACATGTTTTACTTGTTATTGTCATGTACAGCATAATATTAGAATACAGTGATTCAAACAGAGAGTTGTTTTATTAATGAAAAAAGGGCTAGCGTTAATATAATCACAAGCAATCAACAGTCACGCAGCCTAAAGGGAAAAACTTTTTTCATTTTTGTTCATTTAAAAGAAAATAATTATATGTTATAAAAAATTCATTTCACAGAATAACAATTTGTTGTTTATTTCGTTCTTATATAATGATTTATTAAGATATAATCGAAATGTTTTTCAAAAAGTGGGTTTTAGACGAAAAAAAGGGGACTGTGGGTTTATGCAACAAATAGTAAATTTGTTGGAGAGTGTAGAAGATTTATTATAACACCTTGACATTTTTATATAAATCATGAAAAAATTGATACGAAACAGTAAATTTAGTGATTTTTTTTCAATATAATCATTTGTATCGTATAATATTGCATTTACGTAGGTGTTGATGAAAAAATGCGAAAAGCTTCCAACTCACAATGTATTATTTTTACCAGGGGATTATTATGTAAATTATGATTATTTTTTCACAGTAACAAAACGTTGATTATTAAACGACACACAGTTATTACATACGCTGTCTTTCGTTTCCTCTGGATGGTGTTAGTGATTCGGTGTGATGTGTTGCAAATGAAAGCTTTCACAAAAAAATTCTATATAACTATATATGTATATAGAGGGAAAATAATATGGGTCGTTCGCCCTATTTATTTATACATTTTTTACACTAGTGAAACTGTCACTGTACCTTTTCCTTTTTCGCTTTTTTTAGCACTTGAACACACAGTGTCTGGAATAGTTTGTGGGTGGATTGTTGTAAAAATTTTAGATGGGTTGAAACCCTGTTCATTTAAAAATTAAATATATTTTGAATTTTTATGTATGTTGGCACGAATATGTACTCGTATGTGGTGCATTTTTAACTATTATCATGTTGCATGTATTTGCAGAAAAAATGCATTAATGCGTCACTTTTAATTTCACTTACACACTACATGATAAATCGCAAAAAGATTTTGCATTTGCCCATTAAAGACCGTTATTTGGCGTACGTTTTTGCAATTATTGATCGAATAAAGAAACTTCTGCAATTAATATTCATGTATAGGTAAATTTAAATTTAATTTTCAACAATATTCACAAAAGTATGCATAATTAAGTAATAACTAATTTGATTCAGAGTTATTTTTCACGAAACTATTTTGTACGTAAATTAAATTAATAAATATTAATTAGAATTTTAACAGAGTTCGTCTGCCATTTGACTAACCAATGGAATATTTGAATTTTCTTGATTATTAATAAATGTACATACTTAATTCCATTTTAAAAACATTTCTTGCATATATTTCAATGCAAATGCAAGTTCTCCTTTTATAATTTTATTATTTATAAAAAGTGACTCATATTAAGGCTCGTCTACACACAGTCTTAAGTCCTTGTTTTTAGTCTTTAGTCCGCTGTATCTTGTCTGTTGTTCGTCTACACACAGTCTCTAATCGCTGCTGTTAGTCTTTAGTCCGTTGTCTTTAAAGTTGAACCAACTTCAACTTTTCAGACAAAGGACTAAAGACTGACCAATCACAGTAAAGTATTCAAAAATGACAGTTGACATAATTGACCAATCACATAAAACATATCACGTGTATATAGTGCATCGTTCATGCTGCTACAACTGCTACAAACATTTATAATATTTATATTAAAAAAAATTGTTTTTTGTGTTTATTACAATATGAGCGTGTCTGAAGATGAGACAAATGATGTCGATGTCGTCGAAGTGTATGATGCAGACATCGATTTAATAACGTTAGTTGAAGCGAACCCAAAATTGTGGAATAAAACTGAAAAA
>SSSI01005630.1:0-11627 GCA_004796505.1 Oryzaephilus surinamensis
CGGCAAACTTCCATAAGAACAATGCAAATTTTATCCGGTTATAACGTCACTGTATATAACGTCATCCCGGTTATAACGACAGACTTTTGTCGTTATAACCGAGAACATTTGTTTAAAATAGTACATTATAGCTATGTTAGTTCCCTGAATTTATCTTTAATCCGGTGCAAATTACTTTTTCTTAGTATTTATCCAGGATCATTTGGAAATACCCATTAGTTAAATGGGGATTAATACGAAATACATATTTAGATACAAATATTGTATACTTAACCAGAAAAATGAAACAACAACCAATTTCAAATTTCCTCAAAAACTGTTGAGTTTAATTAAATTTAGTAACATGTAGTAACTATAATAGGCATATTTTCATTTTTGTTTTATTTTGGTTTCATATATCTTATTTTTACCTATATTATGTGTAATAGTATTTATTTTACTTAGATATTTTTTGAAAAATTTAAAAAGGTAATTATTGTTGTTAAATTAGTAAAACCTATATATTTAGTGACTTTAATAAAACCCGGCTATAGCGTCAACCCGGTTATAACGTCATTTTTTGCCAGTCCGCTAAAATTCGTTATAAGCGGGTTCCACTGTATTAGTTTTTATTATACCTACGTATAGATGTTACATCGATAGATAGAATTTTTACTTTAAAAATAAATTATTTACGTGTACCTGTTACAGGATGATGCAAAATTTCTATTTTTTCTTCATCTGTAGCTACTACAAGAATGTTAGAAATTACATCCATTTGTCTTACGCATTTTTGTGGTGCAAAAACACGAAAATCTGTGGAAGAATGGTTTCTAAGAACAAGTGGTTAATTTATTAAGTAAATAAATGAAACATGAAAGTAGTTGGTTAAATTTGTCAACGTACAAATTTGAATTATTTATTAAGTTCAAATTGGTCTATGCCTCCAATCCAAATGCCTATATAGTACATTTTTGATTAAAAAATAAATTAATGTCTCAATCTTAAATAAACCCAATCCAATTTAGGTAAATGAAAAAGTCAAAATAACTTTTTACATGTTTAATTAAACAAACATAACTAAACTAATATACTACGTTTCATGCAAACTAACATTTAAAAAAATATTCAAGTTATACATGCTCGTATAAATAAAATTTATGACATTAATTTGTTCATTCTTCTACTCACAATTCACAAATGGACGTTTGTAGATTAAACTCTAAATTTGCATACCCCATAAGGGAGCAGTTATTTTTTTACATTTCGAAACAAACCATTAATTCTTCCAAAAATAGCTTACCTATATTATAGACGGCGGATCTGTTCTTTTCTTTGTTAATGACACTAATGTTGTTGTTGAATATTTCAGTGAAAAAATGTGCCGGTTTCGCAAATTGCTCGAAAATAACGTCAATCACACTGACTCCCTCATTATTCATATGTCCAATGTCACCACCATGTTTGATTAATATTTTTAAACAATTTATGTGGCCATTCTCAGCCGCAATATAAACAGATGTCCTGCCCTCTCTGTCACCTCGGTTAATTATTTCGGGCGTACATCTGCTATCATTTAAAATTAACGGCAAAATATCGCAATCTCCATTTTCTGCAAGAAGGTGCACTTCATTTTGGAAACTGGGTCTCAACCATGCACCTGCCTCTAGTAACATCTTTACCGATTCACGTCTTTTGTAAAATGTGGCATTAAAGAGTGGCGTAAATCCTGTTGAAATGTTGACAAAAGTTCATTTATGCAAGTTATCGTGCAGAATTGTACATTTTTTGTTGATGCAAATTTTTCTACGTTCAAAGTTTTTGCACGCAATTTATCATTGTCATTTAAATATTAAAATGTAATATAAAAAAACTGTTAAAGAAAAAATAACACATCATTATTTTGAAACAAGTTATCTATAATCTAAAAGGAAATTATAATTTTTTTTCTTTTTTTGTTTTATATTTTGTATCATGCGAAATTTAATACCTACCTTGCAAAAGCAACAAGTTAGTTGCATAATAGTATCATAATAACATAGGAAGATATGAATAATGTCGTTTATTAAAATAAGGAAGCTTAGGACATGATTATATTATACATATTGTAGTACATTGTACGAATGTACATTCGTACATATAATTAAGGGAAGGGTAAGTTAAATGATATATTATAGCACAATACTATAAAGGCCGGTCTACATGCGGTCTTAAGTCCTAATTCTATAGTTTTTGTTTTTTTATCTGAACATGGTATTTGAGCATGCTTTTTGGTTTATAATTTCTGATTTTTAATTGCAGACTTCCAAGTAAATATTGATCAACCATAGAAAAGAGAAACCTATACAAATTGTGAATTTTGTGATCAAATTTGCTCTCTACCGTCAATAGATTTTCTGTAAATGTAAAAGTGTCACGTGGTATCAAGTCACATTTTTTAGCCAACCTTCTTTTATGGCACAAGGATAGTTATAATATTACAGATTACTGGAAATTATTGCTGGTTGGATCGAACCTATTATACCTAATATTAATTGCCTGCTGACAAAATTTTGATGTGATTTGTTAAATAAAGAGAATTAAAGACTAAAGTACTCGTAGATATTGTACCTTTTAAGACAACAGATTTCAGATGAAAAAACTAAAGACTTAACTTCACTACTGCATGTAGAATTGTAGACCGGCTAAGCTTAATACGAATACAATATATTAGCAGGTATTAAAAACACATTTCCATTATTAAAAATTCTTGTTAGGCATATAGCATGTAATCAATTATGTACAACGTTTACACATAATTTAGTTACTAAATGTAACACTATTTATAAATTAAGTATAGTCGATTGTTTTTATTAAATTAACTTACAAGTGTTACAAAAGTTTTATTACCCTTGTTGTACGTGTTGACATCTGCTCCATTTTCAATTAAACATTGTACAATGGTGTTGTAAATCTTTTCGTTTTTTATACATATAGCTAACAGTAAAGGTGTATTTCCAGCATTATCTTTTTCATTGACATTAGCATTGTTTAGTAAAAAGTGACAAACAGCCTCTGGGTCACCATTACGTACGGCTTCATGCAGGGTCTTGTACTAAAACATACCCCAAAACAACAAAAAACTGTTATATATGTTATCAACATAAATGGAATTGTTAAAATTTTTCATTAGTGTACAAAAACTAATCCATCTGCAGGCGCATTTAAATTACATCAAGTAAAATTAATGTTATTCGCCTGCCACCAAATTCTTCTAGCCTTTTCTTTAAAAAAGTATTGTATGTGTAGTAAAAATTATTACATTCATTTATTCTAATTTAAAACGGGTTGGTGCAAATAATGCTATATTTTCTATTATTGCATGTATTCATGCATTGTAATCTACATACTGATGTAATTAGTTGTAAAGGTTTAACTTCATAAACAATATAAGATATACATAAGTAATCTAAAGTTAAACCGTAATGCCTGAGACTTATATGCGTTAACTAATAACATAATGAAATATACATGGTAGATACTCACTTTCTCTTCAGATTTTCCGCAGCTTTCCATACTTTCAGTAATTTTAACAAACTTTTCACTCATCATTAAGTTGCTAACTAATTATTTAATAGTTAACCAAAGTTTTGATGGCATGAGGAAAACACAAAACCACAAATGTTCTAATTATTCATGATAGCGTGGTTTTATCAGAATTATTTTATAGTTGTTTATTTAATCTTGTGGTATCCAGTGTACGTAGTTAATACTTAAGTAATACAACTAAACCTAATGTGATATTTACCACTGTTGTCTGTGTTTGTGGTTTCTATAACAAATATAAGGTAAAATAATTATTTGTTTCATACAAAGTTTTTTTAATTAAAATAGTATCATTCCATGAAATAATTCAGAAAATTTCCATTTAAATTTAAATCAGCTAGAAAAATGTCTTTTTATAATTTTTCATCTATAATAACATTCATAACGAATGAAAAATTTACTTATAAAAGAATATTTAATTTTAAATTCACAAAAATACTTGAAGAAATCAATTACATACTTACAATGAAATAAAAATTTTCCGTTCTTATTGTCATTTTCAGGATTTGGTATTACTGCAATATTTTAATCCAAAGCGTTTACTCAACCTGATGTAGAATTAAACTGTTCTTCCGCTGTGAATTGCGATAATTTCCTGCGAACTTAATTTCTAAAGGACTTTGAAATATTGATTTCTGCTTTATTACAGGATGTGTAACATTAATATTACATTTTTATGTATACACTCTCAATTCTCATTTACCAAAAACCTACTTTAAGAGAAATAAAGTTATTGCTTATTGAAAACTTTCTTTTACAACCTTTATTATTAGCTTTTTAACCCAAAGCCTCATAAAAGTAATAACAAACTTATAAAATTTATTGTATAACTTTAATTAAAGTCATGTCCTTTACAATTTTAATACTAAGCACTAAACTAATTGTATAAAATTGGGTCTTTTATACGTAGAAACTTAATTAAAAAACCCAATATGGAATAATTTCATTATTTCTACCTTTATTGTATTGTGTTTTTCCTTATTTTATAAGTATAATAATAAGAAAACAACCAACAGTTTTTACATTCTGTTTACATTATACAGTTATTATAGTGCACTGTAACATTACGGATATACCAAATAGATTTGCATAGGTATGTAAATTGTATGTCACTTGTGTATTTGCAAATATTGGCATAGCAGTTTGTATGTAAATGAAGATGGTTATTAAGGACTGCATTAAGAATACCTCTAAAATTGAAATTATATAAATATTTATAAAAGGCTTATACCGATTATGGGTTTAAGTGTAGGTCATTTAAAACAGCTAAACCATTTATTATTTTAACTTGAACTCTTTGGACTATCTATCCAATTAAATTTCATGACATTTTCCAAAAAGGTATACCAGACCATATCCATTTTGTAAAGCGGATATAGTTAAACCATATTTGCATTTACGAATTATTAAAGGATTTAGATAGTTTCAATATTGCTATTGATATACATATATATTTCAACCTATGTAAAAGTTTTGATGTATAATACCTAACTGTTAATGTGTTACAAATAAGTTTTTAATGTTTACATGTTTACACTTAATTCAGTTGGTATATTTTTTGAATATTTTTCAATAGCACTGAAAGGTATTCATTTTTCATAAAATTTCTGAAGAAATGTACGTATATGTTTCCAGTATAAATAATATATTGTACAGGAATAAGTATGATATTATTAACAATTACAATTTACTAATTAATGTGGTTTTTGATCATTTTGATTTGATTATAATAAATAATTAATATACATATTCGAATACCTACTTTTTAAATATTAAATGATAATTAATATTTATTATATTATTATATGTACGTACTTATATTCAATACAAATATAATTATGTATGTAAATATTTAATTAATTTAATAACTAGTTATAGTAAATGTTATTTACAAACCAGATTTTTCCAAATTAACATGCACATGTACTTAGGGAAAAAATTTTTTGTTCAACTAACACAATTCTGAATAAAAAATTCTCTTGCTTTCATTTGATAATTATTTCATTTAAATTTCTGTCATGTTTTACGGACGCAAGAGATTCGGAAAAAGAATGAATTGCAATTATCATGAGAAGAACTATCTTAGATTAAGGTAAAATAGTTAATCTTACAAAGGAGTTCTATTATAAAGGTTTTCTGTTAGCCTATGAAGAAGTTTGGGAGTTGGTCATGTGTGTGTATATGCCTTAGACTTAGACTGTACTGGAGAAATAGCTCCCAGATAGATGTCATTGTTAACTTCGATTACCCTTGGGCTTCAATTGTTGATGCACCCTATTGTTACAGAAATAAAGTCCTTAGGTGATGTACAAAGATGGTGAAACTAGATTTAATTGTAAATATAAAATTGAAAAAATAATAAATCCGATTCATGTTTTATCCCATTCTAACACAAGTTTTTAAAAAAGTAATCTACGTAATAGCAATATAGTTATTCATAAACAGTCTGATATAAAATAAATTTATTTTTATGTTGGGAACAATGATTTCAAGAAACATTCATTACGTTAATGGTTGAACATTTGAAATTAAAGTCGCTTTCAAAAACAAAAAAATCGTATTAAAACCCATATTTAGCATAATTTCATAAGAACATTTGCAACATCTGATAAAATTAATTACATCTGCAGTTTATTATACCTAAATTCCAATTACTTATAAACCATAAAGAAGGGAAAAATTTTATGTTTCCATTTTAGAAAATTGTACTCGTAGGTATCAGTTTTAATGACTATATTTCATTTATTCGAATCTTTTTTTTTTATTGCAATATTATCTACAATGGGCACTTGTTAAACTTTAATTAAAAAAGATATTTTTCTGAAATACTTGAAGCGAAATATATAGGTGTGCTAGTATGTAAAATGTAGTCTATATATTCATACATCTAAACATGTCAAGAATCTGAATGATTGATGACATCATGAAACTGGCCCAAGCTGAATGCAATTTATCAGCGCTTCATCGTATTTAGCCTTGATTCTATGCGATGTCATCCCATGGGATATGAAATTCGTTTGTAAGTAAGTAAGCATTATACTGCCCATCCATTTTCATAAAGTCTCTCCTTTAATGATCACATTACTTATATAAACCTTACTACAGGCATATATATATTTGGCAAATATTTAACGTGCTAAATGTGTAGTTTAATTTATGTACAACATTTAAAGTTTCTAATATGCTATTCTAATTTCCATTTAGAAACTCAAATATTCATTCAGCATTTGATTCAGCAATGGCGATTTCGGATTAATATTAACACCAAAACTCGCTAACTATATTAAAATCAACTACATGTGTATTTTACTGTTCAATTACTAGTTGTTATCATTCAATTAGATAAATATACAAGTTTTGATTATATTAGAGCCTGTAGTAACAATTTAGAAACCTTAAATATCAGCAACTTAACAATCTAGGAGGCTTGGATAAGTTAAGCTCGAGTTTGCAACCTAAAACTATATTATATTCACCTTAATTGGCTTTGAAGTTGTGAATTAACATAATAAGCTTGATTTAGCGTTTCTATAGTATTTTCTGCACTTCTGCAGACACAAAACCATTTGGTATGTTGTCTATATGTGAGTTACATTATTATCTTATTGAACATATTATTTTATGTGGCGTAATTAATATTTGATACACAACTTTTATACCAGATATACATTTATATTTATATCCTTTTAGACTTTTCCAAAAATTGTTTTCTAATTGAATATAATAGGAATGTTGCATGATCGGGGGACTTGAGATTTAACTTCATGAATCGATAGAGATTTATGCAATAATACTTGTTTAAGGCAGGATTAAATATGTGTAAATTGATACTAATACCTACATACGTTTAAATAGTAATCATCATTTAGAAAAAAAAACTGCTTTTCATTTTTCATAAACTACAATATGACAAGATCACTCATTTATTTTTAACAATCATGACGTCATAAAAGCATATTATTTAAATCGACTTCAAAAATTGCACTCTTGAAACTTTTTTAAAAAAATTTAATGCACGTAGGAAAAAAGTAAAAACATTTTAGCTATCAGGAAATGACATCAGGTCAGGCTATCAGACGAATAAATAAAAAATATTAGGAACTAGCCCATTGTGATTCAATTTTAGAAAAAAAACTAAGTATGTACAATCGGCTGATTAATATTTCAACTGTAAGTATTAGGTATTATGTATAGGCATACTTATTGTATATACGAGTATATTTTTAAAGAAATGAAAAAGTTCTTAACTTAAATCTTTTACGTAAAATTTCCTATCGGAAATAGATTAAATACACATTATTAAAGTATTTTGGAAGAGTGAATTACTTGTTCACAAAAATTGAAGTGACGAGGTTTCCTTTTGGAATATATGTACGAGGAGGAAAATTAGGGAAACCTTTTAACGCTACAAGTTCATGTTAGTGGATCAATTTCTTTGATAAGAAATTGTAATTTATTTTATTGGATCGAACATTATGCAAAACTCCACACCAAATTTCTTATCAAATAAATGTGTACTTACATTTTATTGTTTATAAAAATTTTTATGTAGGGACTGCTTAGATGAAAAACAATATGCAACTTATATAGGTAGTGACGAGATGACATTAAAATATCCTAATAAAATTGGACCACTATCACTATTAATTGGATCAAATACAGAAAATAAAACATTAATTTCCTTTCCTTAAGTGAAATGGCTTACTTTTTAGTTATCCTGATATTGTAATCTCCTCTTCTACTAATTGCTGGTGATAACGAACGCTTACTATATCCTGAAAAAGACCTTAATTATTCCAATTTGAAGCAAATGAATTTATACGCTGTCAAATTTAATTCATTTAACTCAACTAAAAAACTATGATTCCTACTATAAGAGGACTTCATTTCTTTGACTTATTCAGTTTTATGAATTTAGTAAGAAGTAAGTACTTACTCATTTTTTAAAATTCATATTCCGATTAAATGGGTACCTACTTATTTATAGTGCACGTTTGTACGTACTTATTATAGGTTAATTTAGAAAACAAAAAAATAAGATGCTCATTCGCCATAGCATTCAAGTTTAACAAAAAAACGTTTACAATTTTCAAAAAATACTGATTGAATTAAATAAAAAAAATAAGAATGTAGGTGGACGAAGATTTAAAGACGTGCTCTGACGATTAGCATAATTCGTCAATATTTATTGATACAAATTTTTGCCATGTTTTATATTGGTACTAAAAATAGTACAAATCAAGGGATTGTAATATGATTATTTACAATTTAATTGTGCTTTTTTTTCGTATCTACTCATTAACGGTCGCCACTAATATTCAATTAATTTCTTTTCGAGCATTTGTTCGAAATTTTACTGTTGGAGTAATAATTGTACACGTGGGGTATGTGCGCAGGGCTTGTAATGGTAATTCAAATTTCAAAGCTTTTACTCTTAATAAGTACGTAAAAATTGGGCTGTTTACTATGTATGCTAGTCGTCTGGGTTCACCTTAAAAGTGTAGGCGGATTAAAAGGCTAAAATACTATTATATACATTTGCTTCTACCTTACAGCTATATGGTATTGTGGGTGGTAAAAATGTTTTCCAAATTCAGCCTACACATGAATTTATACACAGTTTTTATTAATTTGGTTTGGGTGCTTATTTTCATGCCAATATTAACCTATATTTATGTATATTAAATATTATTTGCATACATTATACCCACATTTACTAAATCATCATTGAGTCAATTTTTACGTATAGTACAACAAAAAATATACCTATTGTCTCTTTCTGAAGAAAGTCAGGAAGAATTTCTCATTTTGTGAAATGAGGGACTTATAAAAAGCAATGAAAATGAAACTAACAAAGACACCATCAAAGTGAAAATTTAAATAGATATTTTTTTGTATTAAAAACATTATCGATTATAATGAAAAATATCAATTTTCCACAGATGTTTTCACATAGTGTGACTGCAAAGAAAGGATAATCACTTGAAAGGAAAAATACTAAAATAAAATTCATATAAAGAATAAAAGTTAAATGTACTATAAGCAATAACAGTTTAACAAATAATAAATTATAAATTCGTATTTCGTAAATAACGTTTAATTACTTCTGTTTTGTTAGAATGTACATTAGACATTAGATTTCAGTATGTCTAACGTATAAGTTTAAATTCTATGTAAATAAATTTGATAGTTATCATATAATTAAAGCGATAAAGTTTAAACTTTGTTTAATACCAAAAAGTTTGGCTTTTAAATACGATTAATGTCAGACTGTTTTATTTATTTTATATAAAATATAACCAAGTAAAAGTAGTATGATTAAATTTTTTTATTTTCACAACATATTGGAAAAATTTGGTCTAAATGAAACATTACAAGGTCTTATAAAACGTTGAAAGGTTCTGACCTGTTCTAATAAAAATGTTTTTTACTGCACTATTGCCAATAATAAACAATAAAAGACATCTGTCTTAGCCTTTTAGTAGCTGGTTTTTTCTTTATTTCATCCCCATTGTCTACATCTGCACAATAAACATATCCTGTGTTGATGTTTCGTATATTGTATAAGATTTTCGAAGACAAAACGTGTCGAGTTGGCAATTTAATATGTCTAATATTATCAGGATATTATAGCACGTTAACCAGTTTCAATAGTTTTGTTAATATGAAGATGAGTAAATTTGACAGATAGATAATGACTTCGTTAATTACTGCCTCCTTAGCTTTCGTCGACGTTCACTTTGTACTGTACATATATTCAGACATTCTTTACAATAATCGACCCCCATTCTCAATGTCTCCAATGTTCCTGTCGTCTCTCCTTCATTCCGTGAAATAGCGGATTGGTTAAATTAATGATCCTCATTTAATTTTTATCTTGCGGCCTATTGTGAAAGCGAATAATAGCAACTTATTAAAATCAGTTACAAAGACGCAAATTTAAGATGCTATCAACTATCTACTTTCTGGGTAGGGGGGTATCTATTCAATATAATATTCAGAAGAAAAGTTGATTTTATGTTCACAATTATTATAAATTCAATACATATTTCAATTTTTTTATTCAGTTTCCTTTATTTACATATTCATTTGCCTAAAGTCTGTCCTCCGTTACTTGCTGATCGGATTCTTCATGTCACAATTATAAATAGAAAATAGAAAAAGATAAAATAGTCGATTTTTGGTGATCTACTCTTTTACTCAGAGTAATTACTCGGAGTTAAGTTTTAAATTTTGGCGATACGGATCCAAATGTCAAGGACAGTATAGTAAAAGGTCTGATTCAAATTTCTGCCTCCCCTAGTTTTTCTCCGTTTCCCACCAGATTTATTAGTCTTTTAGTCTTGTGACGTCACGAGCATTTTTCGTTGTAGCACTAGTGTAGCTTGCTGTGGCTCTAAACCATGCGAGGCCTACACTAGTGCTATACGTGTAGCTACAACGAACGAACCTAGCGCAAATTAATGTCAAACATTGTCAGTTTGACAAGTTAAAATTGATATGTTAATGTGAACTGTCACAGTTGACGTGACCTTGTGGTTAAGAGTGGGGACGAGGGGAACATTTCTAATCATACCGTTTACTCTAGCTACCGTGTAATTCATTATAACCTAACTTATTTTATGGTACCAGTAAAAATGTGTGAACAAAATTTGTGTTTAAAAATAAACTATGAAGGAATTGATTATGATGTATTTTGTGATTCGGCAGAACATGCCGAACGAATTAATGGTTAGTAAAATTTTCATATGCATAAGTGTAAAATGTATAAAAAAAATTATTCAATGATTTAGATCAAAATGCTGCCATAAATGCAGTGAAAAAACAAATTCAGAAGGAAAATATGAACCGTCCTTCTTGCTCCCGTAATATAAGTAATATCGAGGAAGTTGAGGAAGACGAAAACGTAGACAGTAATATTTCTAACATTATCTGGACCCAGAAAAAACCAAATGGAGTGGATTTAGCTGCAACAGAAGAACTGCTGCATTGGAGATACTTAATTTCTGAGCCATATTACGAACCCTGATTCATTTATTAATCGCGAAAAATCAACATAAAGT
>SSSI01005632.1:0-33110 GCA_004796505.1 Oryzaephilus surinamensis
ATAATAATTAGGTTTTTTTGAAATTTCATTTGACACAAATCTCAATTAATGTGGTCTAAATAAATTTTTACATATATCAAATAAAATCTGTTCTGTGATCACATTTGTAAAATTTTTGTTTTCGTTTCGTTAATATAGTCTATAATATAATTAGCATGTTGTATATACTCGTATCTAAGTTAATTGAGAAAAAAACAATGTGAATTTATGGCTGTTGTATAATAAGTATGGAGGCAAGAGAAAAATTTCTAAAATTAATTTTCGTATTTTTCTGACAATCGCAAAAAATGCTGGATTTTATTGAAAGTGTTTTAATTAAAAATTATGTTTATACAATATTTTTATGTTTGTTATTAAAAAATTTAAACAGTTAGCCTACAAAATAAATACACATACATACATAAACAAATAATAAAGTGAAAATTGTGCACTTTTTTTAATTTTTTTTTTTTGCTTTTATACTTTTCATAGTATTGTATATTAAATTTTCTATACAAATATAAACTTTAAATATTCAGCCTGATTCTATAAAAAAGTGATTAACAAAGTTATTAAATTTAATGACTTTAATAATTTAAAATCTGTTGTAATTGTTATAACCACTATAGCAAATATTGCTAAAGTAACTAAATATAACTAAAGATGTTACCATTTTATAATTTACGCAATTTTTATGAAAAAATATAATTAGATTTTTTATTTAAAGTTTGTAAAATTTAATCACTATTGTTATTTTTCAGTTGTTAACGATAATCACTTTCTTATAGAATCAGGCAAATTATCTACATATAACGTAATAACTACAAAATAAGATAATGCAAAAAATTCATTAGATACTCCAAAATTTTCATACAAAGAATCTACCAATTTGTATCAAAACTAATACATAAAAATTCATTAATTACGTACACCTTCTGTGCTATTCTTTAATTACTGCCTGCAACAAAAATTATAGTTCTAAATGCGGATACATTATATAATAAAAATTTTTAATAAACTAAGCAGTAACAATATATTTAAGTATGTGCACATGTTTGTATGTACAATATTTTCTCTTGTCTTGCTATTATAAATTTTAACAATTTTTAACATTTTTTATAAAGACAACTTTTAGTTAACGTAAATTATATCGATGTAAATATAAAGTACAAATTCATCTGTATATACTGTAAATATATATTTTAGCAAATTCAATGTATAAATTTAAGAAAAACGGCAGTATTATATATCTTACGAACTTATAAATTAAGAAGCTGTAATGTTAAAACAGTAAAAAGCACTGTTTGCGAAAATGAGTATATGTGTGGCCACTTGCTACATGTATACGTTTGAGCCCCTTTTTCGCAAACAAACGCTTCAAAAGTTTTAAATTTCCATCCCTTTGAAAAATCAAACCTACGCTTATTACTATAAAAAGACGTAGAATAGAATGCGTTCTTAATGTAATTGTAAAAAAAAATAAAAGTATTTCTTATATGTGAGACTTTTTATTTTCACCTCAATGACTTTAATCTTAGAATATAATAAAAGGTAAGTTTTATATATATTTTCCGTTTTACTTGTTGTTTATTACATTTCTAAAAGAAAGCTAAAGAATTTCTAAAACTGAAGAACATATATAGTGGTATTTACTTGTCTGTTACGGGGATGTATTTACTATATCTGTAAAATTGTTTATAAACATAAGCTGATGCTCTAATGTATGTATAAATGTAAAAATTATATAAACACCTACTTACATACATATAATAGTTACATAATTATTTGGTTATTATCTGTTCTGATTATGATGATAATTAGTACCGCTATGCATAGATATTTTTATTACTGAAAAATATATTCGTTAGTTTAGTGGATTTTTCTCAGTAGTATCAAAATATAATAAAATAATATAACAGTATAACAATTATTGAACTTAATATGTATACTAAAGTTATGGTAATAATTAAATAAATACATACATACTTATGAGTATATAGTTCATGCTATGGAATCTACAGTTATACAGTGAAAACAATTTATTTCTTTTATAATACCATTTTTTTGTAAATTATATTTTTCAATAACAAAAACTTTATTAAAAATATTGTTTCATGTTCGTTAATTACCGGATCATATTTGCAATATATGTATTTTAATTCAAATCATCGATATTTTAAAATAAATAACTTTCGAAATAAAACAATTTTTATTTCAATTTAATAACAAAACAATTTAATATAAAATAATTAATGTACGCCTACCTAAATGGTCACAGAAATAGAAAACTATATACAAAAGAATGCATTTTAAGCATGTAGGACGAAAACGAAAGTCTATTGAGTGTAAGTTACTCTCGAATTATATTTCGATTGTGGAATAGTAGCGGAATAGTACTGAGGCGCTGCTGAATAGGTGGGTTGTGGAAAGGATTGTGCTGCATCGTATGATTGTGGAGCAGAGGAATAAGCTAAGGATTGTGGGGCAGAAGAATAGGCAAAAGTTTGCTGTTTGGAGCCTGTGTAGGACGCTTGGGCTGGAGCTGCAGCATAAACGATCCTTTGAGCTGGAGCTGCAGCATATATGGCTTGCGATGGACCAGCAGAATAAGCAACTTGTGCAGGAGCTGGAGCGTATACAACTTTTTGAGCTGGAGCAGTGGCATAAGCGACAGATGAAGGAGCAGAAGCACCACTTTGAGCGTATGTGACCTTCGTAGCTGTTGAAGATGCAGCAGGTGATGCTGAGTAGGCGGCTGGAGCTCCACCAAGTCGTCCTGCCACTTGATGCAGAAGACCTAAGTTGTTATATGCAACAACAGGACTAGAATAACTAAAGCTCGATACGTCACCAGCCAGTGAATATTGGGCTGGTGCTGCTGCATATGCAACCTGAAAATAAATTATATGAAATATATCAGAATATTTATACACAAAAGTATGGATTAAATTTCGAAAAAAATTAATGAGTTTTTAAAATTATATTGGAAAAAGAAAAACAACCCTTGTATAATAAATTGCATAATACAATCACAACAATTTATTGAAGTAATAAAAATTCTTTATTTATAAATTTATAAAATATTTCCACTTGTACTTGTTCAACGAATGAATATATACGTATTATATATGAAATATTTTATTTTTACGTCATCTTATTTTGAAAAGTGAAAATATGTGAAACCGATATGCTTTATCCATACGTATAAAAGAAATTTCTGAAACCGCTATAATAAATTCTTATTCGTGTGAAACTACCAAAACAGAGACTAGTTTCCAATTTACGTATGCATAAGTACGGGTATATATAATATAATTTATAAATACTTAACAAATAAATATTAAATACTACCACTTTCTGTCAGAGGTTATTATTGTAACAGCTAACGATCCAATCGAACTGTCGTTGCAGAATGTAAATAAAAAAAAACATTTATTTTTGAAATAAACTCAATAAACAACGGTTAATGAGATCTTACTGTGAAAGAGAATTAACGCTTCTCCCAACCATAAACAGGTAGTTTCGCTTTCTCTGCGGTTTGAAAAAAACTCTAGAGGCCAAGATTGGTAAATCAATCGAGAGCAAGGTGAATGGCAGAGCCATTATTTAGCTTCAAGCCACAATTTTCTGTTACGTTTTTTTTTTATCGTTATTTTTTAATTTGGCAACTTAGAGTTAATGCATGCATTATTAAAACACTTTTTATGGATGATATTCATCATTATTTATAATTTACACTCCTTTCTCCCGCAAAATGAAAATGCATTGAATTAATAATAATTTTCATTGATGTTAACATTTAATTAAATAAACGAAGTAACTTTTACTGTTATATGGACTCAAAATTAATTATCTTAAAAAAATTTTGTATTCTAATATTAAAATTTCCATTGTTATTTATTAATGGGGGTTGTTAACATGTCTCAGTGAAATTTACACGTAATGTTGGCGGCAATAAAAAGTCGCCATGAATATTATTTAAAATTTGTAAGCATGCAAGAATAAGTTTTTGGCATTACCTTTTGAATAGCTGGAGCTGCTGCTACTCGAGCCACAGCTGGTTGAGCATATGCGACAGCTTGAGCTTGTGGCTGATAGTATTGTTGTTGTTGGGGTGCAGGAACTGCAGAGTAACTAGCTGGAGCAGCATATTTCACGGCAGCAGAAGGTTGAGCTTGAATGTATTGCTGTGGAGTATAAGATATGCCTTTTTGGGCACCAAGGGCGGCGGCCACTTTAGCATAGGCTGCAGTTAATGGAGCTTGAGTTGCATAACTTGGTGCACCTTGAGCTCCACGTTTGTCTTGGGCTTTTCCATCTTCGGCATACGCAAAAGCGGCAAGCACAAGAACTGTTAGCTGCAAACAATAAATTTATTACTGCTAAATATAAATTTCTAAATTGAAGAGGTTTTCAAATTGTTGTCAAAGACATACTTCAAACTTAATATAAAAATATCCCATTATATATGTAGGTAAGTGTATTATTTCAAAAATATATTCTAAGCACTATTGCGTGATTAAGCTTAAGTGGCACTAAACAGAATCGAACAGCAATTATATATATTTATACCAAATGCAAATTATTCTGCGTTACAAAAAAAAAAGATATAGTTTTTCACGCTTTATATACGTCAGAGAAAAAATAGAAATTACTCACGATAAAATATTTCATGTTGAATGTATAATGTTGATTTGGAGCACACAGATGTAGTGAGAGTGTTTGGTATGATGAGGGTTTCAGTTCGTTATATATGTGCAACTTCCTGGTGATCTCCTTTCTCCAAACACGCCCTTTTTATCCCTACCTGATATTGCTTCTTATTGTCTTAAAAGATGTTTTAAAAGTAAATGGAAATATTCAAAAATTTACCAATATTACAATTAAGAATGTATATAGAGTTAATAAACTTCTAACTAATTAAGCAGCAACTTCACAAAACATAAAATGCTCTCTAATCATGGCAAGAATTTCATTTGAAATATAACATAATTGTTTTTCAATTGCTAATTTGTTCTTTAGGGAATTTCAGTTAGTTTCTAAATTTAAATAATGATGTATGTATATGCCTATATGCGAGATTATTTTATTTTATCAATATAGGTATATAAAATATTAAATACAAATTTTTTAAAACTCTTGCGTTATTATGAAAAATTTCCAAGATGTAAATGTCGTCAGTTCTATCCAATTTTAAAACTTTTCCATTATTATAAATCATCAAAGTTTTACATAATAGATAAATTTTTTGTCATTTAAGCAAAAAATATTATTTTAATTATATAAAATTTTAATTTTTTTACTTACACAGTTATAATGAAGAGTTTTGATTAGTTTTTTGTTTTGTTCCAAACTTTTCAATTATATTTTTTTACCAATATAAATTATAATGCTTTCATATTAAATGTAGAGTATAAATGTACTTATGAGAAGTGAAGTATAAAGAAAATATTTACTTCAAACTCAAATAATACGTTCAATTGCTTTATATCTAAACGCCAATAAGCCTAACTTAAAATAAAATATTCTTTGAAAAGTAATTAAACGTAACAATTTTTAAAATATTTTATCAATATTACACCAGCAACTACCAAATATTAATTATAATCACTACAATATCTATACATTCAAATGTTAATTAATATCCAAACAATAGAAATAGATTATTCCATTCCAAAGAATTATTCTATTTTAAATACAATCGTTTAATACAAAATTCCATACACGATAAATTCATAACATATCTGTTTATGCAACAAGAACACTGAAAAAAAAGGTAGATGAATTGTTCTTGATTATAAAGAAATTGTTTTTCCGTTTTACATTTACTTTTTGTTTTATTTCTTTACAGCTACAACTGCTACAAGTTACTTTATCTATTTCAAAGTTCTTTGATTTAACCTTTTTCCATTTCCTACATAATTTGTTATAGATCTATATATTTCCTTGTAATTTGTGATTAAATGAAACTAAACATAAATAGATATATCTACTCCTGATAATTACAATATCTGATGACTGCCCAACCTTTGAATTCAGTTTGGTTTAATAAAGTTATATAACTTCATATTCGAATTGGTAACAATGATATCCCTGGAGGACACCTTACAATGTGATCATTTATTATAAATCTACGGTCAAAGCGATATAACAGGGCTACTATACATATACAATCTGTCATTTGTACCTATACTTGCCTCACTGATTGTAAATGTCGCAATTATGAATACAAAATAAAAAAAGATAGAATGTTTGGATTACATTTGGGAAAAAATAGGATAGGTTAAAGAGTTAAAGATTGTTAAGCTGTTTAAACGAATTTGATGAATTAGACAATATGTATTTGCTAATTAATAAATCCTTTTTAACGATTATTGCTCGAGAGGTAAGTATATGCCGGACAGAGCATATTCAAATGGTGAATATCTATATAGTGTATGTAAATTACGCTTTACCTGTGCATGTATTATGATCAACAATACCTATCAGACCAAAATATATGAATTTGTCAATATCACATGTCGATTTTATGTAATGATATAGATTATACCAACATAAATTTCATTTTACTCATATTTACATACGTATAATATATACCTATAATGTTATATAGAAACATGTAAATATTACTTGAATGTGTGGGCTTGAAGGTGGTCTGAGATGTAAGTCTTTGATTCCATAAACCTCACCCATTTTGAATATAATAATATTAATTTATTGCTATTAGTAAGTACTTTTAGTCATGCCTGGTCCACCAGTTATTGTTTAAATGAACGTGATGACTACATATGTTACCAAAACTATAATACGATTGAAAATAAGAACATACATATATGCAAAATTTGTATGTTAAAAATGAAATCGATTTTCTTTTTCATACCACAAATCGTATTATATAACGCTTCAAAGAAATATTGCATGGTTTTTTCATACTTAGAAGATAGTACAGTAATACCGCATTATTCATTAGTGGTACAGACAAAAATTCATAGTATTTTTATTAAAAACATAATGTCATATTAAATTCTATAGAAAATTTAAAATATCTCTTTCAAATATTAAGTAAAAGTAAATCCACAAAAAATACATCAAAGGATTTAACATGAAAATAAAAGAAAAAGTATTATTAATTCTATAATACGAAGACAATAGGAAAATATCTCATTAAATCTCTTCCAATTATGTTTTTTAATATTATATAGTTAGGTACACCATTACATTATTATTCTATGTGTTTATGACGTATTATTTTATCTTTTTATGAACAAAATTAATATAATATTCTATATTAAATAGGTATTTATATAAATTTTTAATTATTTTACTTCTCACACATAAATAAGCGGGTACCACGACATTAATTATATAGAAAACAACTACATAAACGGTTGTTTTCATGTATTTTCGTGTAAATAATTCCCTTGGTCATTATAAGTCTGTTCAAAAGAAATTATTTAAAGAATATGGCGAAGTGAAAATTACATGGCCTCAGATTAAATGTGTTTAAATTGTGCGAGTATACATAATACTTACACATGCCAACATTTTCCTTATATTCCACTTATAAAAATAAAATTCACTTGATTTTATTATCTGATTATGTCAAGCAAATATTAAGCATGTTTAACATACATAATATGATTTATTATAAACTTAATTATTAAAAATGGCACGAAAATTATATTGATTTTAGTATTTTCTCATATAAGCATGCATGCAACAAATAGTGCACATTGTAAAAGTAATTTCATTTACTAGATTATCCCAATAAAAACAAAATCTTTTAAATTTTGTGTATCACCACATAAACATTAACCGGTATTTTTTATTATTTTAATGATTTCTAGTACCATAAGTAAACACATTCTCGGAAAACGTTATGTGTATTTTTACTCGAAATGTAATCAAATGTATATAAGCGTTAGACGATAATTGTAGATAAATTTTAACTAAATTAATTAAATTTATAATAATTAAATTTAGAGATTTTATAGTGTTCTAGTCTAGGTTTTGTATAAAATAAAACTTCTTCGACACTTTCCTTGATTAAATTCAGCTGTATTCATTGCAGTCGTCTAATTGATTTTGCGATTTATATCAACTCATAAATTGAAACTATTATAACTAATAGTGAAATACTTTTTTTTATGGAAGACATGTAGAAATCTGAACTTTCTACGAGTATTATAAACAACAATTTTAAGAAGCCATACAATATAATAACAATATAATAATATACACTCTCCTATGTAATCGAATTTACACCAACAAAAATGTACTTTAATTAAAAAATATACAGAAAAATAATTCCGTGTTCATCACAGCCAACCGCAATAAATATAGCCTCATAGACGGAATTCTCTACTTTTTTTAATATAACGTTTGTCGGTAAATTATTTAATATTAGTCACATTGCTTACATAATTACAAATATTGCGAATTTGTTGAATTTCTCATATATACCTACCCGTATTCATATACATAATACATATACGTATATATATAGTTGGGAAGGTAAAATGTTAACAAATATTTTATTACATCTACATATTCATATACCTTTATAGATATAGTTTGAGGAGCATGCATTTATGTAAATTCAATTAAGTAGCTATAAAGATGTTAATTTTGAATCTAAGAAAATTTCTTCATTTGTACGACACATATAGGTACCTAAGATATTTTGCCTTAAACAGACTTCATACCTTAATATACTTATTTCCAAATTAAATTTGAGTTCTTTAATTAACCTCCGCTGATACCTTGAAGTTGGCTCTAAGCAATAAATTGTTATAAACAATATCATAATCCCATAAACATATGGAAGTTAAGATTTAGTATTTATATGTGTAGGTAACTTTTCCAATGCACTTAATGTAATATATACTTAATATACATATATATATACTTGTATATTATATATATATATATATATACATATATATATTTAAAAACTTAATATAAATATTTTTATGCTTGATTACGTGATATAATGTAAATTATTTCAAAATATATTAAAAGCCATAACTCAAAGAGTCAAATGATATAGGTAAATACAGGCATTCTAAAACACAAGATGTAATTTTGTTTATTATATACACATCCATTAACACAAATAAACATTACCTAAATGTAGTAATTCTAGATGAATAAATAAATATAACTACCTGTTCTAGTATTAAAAGTTCACAAAGTTAATTAAAATTAGGTACTGTACAGTAATACAAATGCCAATCAGTAGGTATTAGCACTTAGATATAACGACTAGGTAATTTCAAGTTCAGAATTTTATGAAAATAATCTACAACAATTAGCTAATACTCGTATGTATTTATTTCGTTGCGGCGATAGCAGCAAGTAGATGCAAAGCTTGCATTTCTTAGAAATTTTCATGTAAAATATTAAACCGTACACATACAAAAAAACAACATTTTAAAATGCGCTTTTTACATGGCTTGAAAACATTTAGCCTTTGCAAGTAATTAAATTTTCGTTACCTATTTTATATTTTTATTTAAACGAAATAAAAAAACTCTGTAATTTCAAAACTTAACTCTCGAGTCCCGACAAGCTCTGATACATTTACTACTAATATGCAACCAGCAAAATCTGTTTAAACTCTCAAAATCTGTTAAATTAAATAAAATAATAAAACAATTTATATAACATAAATATTTTGTGAAAATTTTATTTTAAAAACCAATTATAGTTTTTTGAATGAAAACAAAAACAATGATAAACGCAAAAAATGTTTTTTGAAACTGTGAATGATGTAGAATGCGATTGTTTAGGTACAAAATTAGTATATTTATGGAAATAGAAATAGCGATTTAATTAAATAATATGAATTTTCATGAAAATCACCAGCCGTAATATCCCAAACCGCCGTAACCTCCATATCCGTGGTATCCGTAAGGATAGTAACCTCCGTAATAACCAACTTTATAAACAGAAGGATAATAGGAGTAAAGCGGATACCCATGTCCATAATATCCACCATATCCGCCTAATCCATATCCATATCCATATCCACCATATGCTCCTCTTTTGGTCTTCTTCGATGCCACTTCTTGTGTTTCTTCTTCAGCAAAAATACCGACAATTGCTAGCAACGCAATAAGGAAAACCTAAAATATTTCTTGCAGTTAAAACAAAAACATAAAACTAAAACTTTTTCACACACTCACCAAGACGAATTTCATTTTGAAACTATTAAAAAGCTTGAAACAACTTAATAATTTTATTGTAATTTTGTGTGATGGTATATATTTTCTGAAGACAATATTTATACATATATCCAAAGATTATAAATATGAGAGGGAGAATTACCACCCCCTACTATAGTTATTTTATTGTAAGGAAATTACGCCATACATTTTTTTGTGTTTGGGTTAAGGTTAAGTTAGAGGAAGATTTTATTCTTTTACTTATTGTTTTATGTTCGCAGACATGTGCGTGCATTGATTGAAATAATTACAAAAACATGTATATTATTATTCCTAAATTAAATGACAATATATCCTTAATTGTTTAATAGCAGTCAATGACAAAGAATTTTGCATTTTTTTTTTGTGGCTACAAGTAAAGAATAAGAATTTAAGAATCATTCACCAATTTAGCAAATACTGCAACTACTTAATTACTTAAATCTGTAAAAAATTAATATAAATTTTATTATAAATATGTATAATGTATCAATAATATACATATAAGTATGTATATATAATATCCATTCAATTCTGAGAAAATTCTTATTTTCTTATTTCAAATTTACATGTATTGTTCTAAACCAATGAATACATTAATCATATAAATAGCCTTCTGAATTATAAATTGTTATACAATCCATATTTCACAATTATCAAAACTTGACACTGACTTATTTTTGTTTTTATTTTTAGTTTTTGAGTAAATATGTTAATTATACTATACTTGTAAATGATTTCAACTTACTGTAATAATATATAATTTTATTCATTAATTTAAATACAACATTATTATATTATACATATTATGAAGTCAATAGTTTATAGTTTTATTAAAAATAATCAAATTGATTAAAAATTCATTATATTTGCAGATTTTAAAAAACATACATTAGGTACATCCTATAATAAATATGTAAAAGTAATTCCAAACTAATAGAACATGAAATCTTTTTATCCTATAATAAAGAACTTTTAATCTTACGTAACTATTTTGCCATCAGTAAAAGTATGACATATAAAATATCAATCATGTATAAAAGGTATATAAAGGCACTACCTGGAAACCATGACCAGCTCCTTGTCCTCCTACACTAGATCCTGTTCCGTAACCTCCATAAATATCGGGATAATTATTTTGAGACTTTACAGAGTAATCTGATCTTATTTTAGGTGAAAAAATTCGACGAAAATGTGCCGGAATAAATAAATGATTTCTAACATGACCGCCAATCCATTCCATATTACTTTGGTTTTTTTCAGATATTGATGAATTTGAATCATTTATTACATCTTGATGAAGAACATTCGGTTTAATATAATAATGTTCAAACGGCATGTATCTGGTCTCCAGGGAATAAACGAATAATACAGTTTTAAGTATTAATAGTAATATTTTATCAATCTGAAATTAAATTTATTCATGAATTAAGGTTGTTAACAAAATTTAATGCAATTTACAAGCAGAATATATTATACAAAATACCCATTTTCAATTTCAATAACATGAGATCGAGACAAAATGGAAATTGTATTATTTAACTAAGTAACTAGGGGTATAAGGGGCATTATGCCTTTGCGTAAACATTTTTCATTAGGTATATTGTGATTATGAAATGTGCTCGTGTACGAAATAACAGTAGGTATAAAATATTCGTTAATGAAAACATTAAAATTGTTACTCTTAATAATAGCAAAATATTTCATATAATATATAAACACTAATAAGAAATTATTTGTTGCAATTAGGTAGGTAGGTGGTACCTATATAGTAAAAGCTGTAATTATAAATAACATTAATTAAAAATTCATAATTATTGTGTTAATAAATGACCGTGAAGAAAGCGATTAATTTGATAGTAATTAAAAATAATTATATATTATGGAATGTAAATAGTTGTTACAACTTACAATTGCACGCATGTTATCTTTAAGTTGTTATATATCTATTATCTATTATTCTGCTTTTGGTTGAAAACACAGTTCTTCAGTTACATATTCCTTCTTCATCACTTTCTACACCTGAGTAGTTTTCTTATATAAATATTTGGATATCTACTAGAAACTAGATAGTATGTAGAATAAACTTTTATACTAATACTAGACTAGATAGATACTACCTAATCCAAAAAAGGTTTACTAACCCAAATATTTTCAATAAATTGCGTAATAAATAAAATATGCTAATTAATTTATGGTCAAACCAAATACAAACATACAGCATTTTTATGTACATTTAAATTAAGATATGTAGTTTGTTGTATTAGTTTCTGTGATATTAAAACTTTAAATTTTTTCAAATCACGCGCTTTAAAAATATGTATATCGAGCGAATGGAGCAGAAAACAGAACATAAAACGAACAGATTGTGAAATACTGTGAAGATTCTGGTTTTAGGTTATATCGAGGAAAATCGTAGGAAAATAGTGAGCAAGATTTAATTTTCCAGATTGAAAATAATATTAGGTAACCAATAAATTGATTATCGTTTAAAACTAGTTTTAATTACATCTACTATTAATGATATATCATATATTTTTATTAAATCTAATATTTATGTTGTGTTTGTTATTTAACTACCTAAATTATTATTTAAATTTTTCAGATGAATAATGAATATTTTGCAACGATCGATAAGAAGAATATGTAATAATTATCAACCCATTTCTACAGTATTGGAATCCAGGGGAATAAATACATATTATAGACCTATATGTGACATAAATTCTTATTTATCCACAAAATTGTCGTGCATGAATATTCAAGGTAAAACTCCTTATTTATTAACATGTGCACCTATTTATTTAATTATAACAGGCAATTACATGTAAAAAAATATTATTAAAGTTTGAATTACTATCTACTTAAAAATTGTTAATTTGTGGCTAGAAGCAATGTTGGTTGTCTAAAATACGCATGTTTCAACCTGTAAAGTTAATATGCTTTTAGTTTTTGCAGATTTCACAACTACTTTATATTCAATTAGAAACTGCTCATACTAGGAAAAAATAAGTTTGCTCTCCTAATACAGATAACTAATTAATTCTTGTACTCATATTCGTTTAAAGAAATCTGAAAAGATATCAGGTTCTTTTGAATGTTTTCATGCATAATACCTACCTAATATACATATGTGTGTGGTCAGTATTTGGTGGTCAGTGGAGAGTTAATCTCTATTCCCTATATTTTCTATTTTACTGTGTAATGCAGCATGAATGTGAGCAATTCATTGTGGTCTGCAGCATTCATCTGTCACTGGACATTGTCCAAGATATGTCACCTGCCTGATGATCCCAAAGGGTGAAGTGTGGGAGAACAGATTACAATCCTATCGTGTTCATTCTAATTAAATGTTTGTACCACTGCAAATCTATCGCGTTTACATACATATTTGGTTTCATCATTCTTCAATCAAAATCGTTTCCATTAAAAAAGCATCAACTCTTTTGTCTTAATGATTCAAATTTGTTTTTCGTTTCCTACCATTGTGGTGTGTGTGTGTGTGTGTGTGTAGATTGTAATCTTGCAGATTATTCTTATTGCTTCTGGCTCTATTGTATAAAACTGTCACTATCGTTTTCCTTTTGTGAATTGTTATTTTCAATATGTGAAGGGTGAGTGGCATACATAATGAATCTTTCACTATATATGTATATATACTTGTAAAATGCAATAAAAAAATATTTTAGCATACAATTACATTTCTATTTATTTTATAGAAAGGACAATGGCCAGTTTAAATCAAATGCATCGAACTGGACCACATATAAAAATACGTAAACCAAAAAATCCACTTGATGGAAATCCTTTTATGAAGGGCGTGGTACTGAAAACTTTAATTAAAAAACCGAAAAAACCGAATTCTGCAAATAGAAAGTGCGTTCTTGTTAGACTCAGCAATGGGAAAGAAATGGTTGCGTACGTTCCAGGAATTGGACATAATTTACAAGAACATAATATTGTTTTATGTCGTGTTGGAAAACTTAAAGATTGTCCAGGTGTTAAAATTAAATGTGTTAGAGGAAAATATGACCTAGGACATGTAATTATTAATAAATAATATTATAATTATGCGTTAGAATAAATATTTTTCAATTTTACTGTTTTTTTTTATTATTTTTTTTTAAAGATGTATCGTGTATGGATGATAAAAGTCTTAGCTAAAGTATTATAATTCAATGAAAGAAATTTTGCAAATTTTACCATGTTTATGGGTGCCTTATAAATATTTACTGTGTCATAAAAAACATGCAAATAAACTTTTTTAAAACCTAGACTTCCTTGTAAAAAAATTTTCTAACTAACGGTAAAGTTTCAAAAATTATAAAAATATTCTATATTTTATATAACTGCAGAAAATAGTTGCGGTTCTTTTATATACCGACAACTTTTGTAACGTGCAAATTATATTTGCTACTAGTACTATTAAACAGAATTGCCGACAAATTTTATTGCTATGTAATAAATGACGTTGAGAACTTATGTACTCAGGTTAATGCACCATCTCCAAAAAAAGGAAAAGAAAACAACACCACGGGGAGTATTATGTCTTGTGTTCGATCATTTTTCATAACAGGACAAAAAAAATTATATTTTTGCAAAAATCAAACGTAAACCCTTTCTTTGGTAACATGTGGCAGATGTTTCCTGTATATACGGTAAATATAGGTCAAAAACTCTCTAAGCATATTTGCAATAAAGATTAGAATATGGTCAAATATGTATACAGTTATTACTGGACATTTTGACAGCGACATCCATCATAATTCTGCACAATAGAGACATAAGTAAAGGCTAGTTTTAGGTTTTTTCACGTTCAAAACCCTTTCAAAATTTATAATAACGCATATTTGCTAAGGCTGACCCACAGAATGACAAGTGACAAGTAGGTACAGAGAATCTTCATTGAAGTGAAAGAAATGTCCCGAGAAAAAGTAAAAATAAGTTTCTCAAATATGACGATATTATTGTTATGTGAATACACTTTGATAAACCAATAAATCATTTTTAACAATATAATTTATTTCTACTTTATTAAATTACAAACTAACTCAATTATTTTCAAATGCAATTTAATTGAAATTTAATCTCGAATTTAATGTATATCTAATGATGAGGAAGGCTGGAAAACGAAATAATCTAAAAGTAAAACATACGAGCATACAATGAATCAATAAAAGAAGATTTATTTACATAAATACATTAATTGAGTTTATAGATTTTAAAATGTATCTCTCACGAAAGTTTAATTCAGCTTCAACAAAATAATTAAAACAATGAGCTTTAAATTGCATTTTAAAAGTTTTGGAATATATAACTGTAAATGAACACATAAAACCAAATAAGTCTATTGATACCAGGTGCCACGCGTTACCAAAGGGTTCTTCCTAAACATTTCTCCCACACATTTCCAATAATATAGGGCAAATACGATGTCAACACTACCGTTTTGCGGTCCATTATGAAGATGCGTATACAAGACTCTATTGAATTGTAACTCTGCATGGGAAACTTTTTGTCGTTAATCTTTTACTTATAAAGCATTAGAAACATATCGATTGAGATATTTTGAATGTGTGATTTTTCAATAGGAATACCACATCACAAATCTGTACAATTATATTTAGTAGTTCTTCCATTCTACGGGAAAACTTTACAAATAGATACGTGGAAAACTTAAAACTGCTTTAATAAGTACATACTTAATATTTCATACTACAGTGAATTTGAATACGTACTATATTTCTGTGAACCTGTGAATAATTTTTATCTTGTTTTAATTTATTTTTAAAGAAATGACTAAGTTAACTACCTATGATGCTGCTTCATTATAATAAATTATTGATATTTTGTGCAAAACTGATTACCTGTATGCATTCTTAAACATGCAACGTGTATTCTTAAACTGTAATTATTGCATAATCCTCAATTATTAAAAATACATAATACATTTTAAGAAATTTCTTAACTGAAATAGTATCAAAATAATCCATCCGGTAAAATAGTGTAATTAGTGGATATGGAATATTACCAGCTGTGAAATAATCCCGTATAATTTAACGGCAAACCTAAACTGCATCGAGATACGTATACGTTAAACTTTTAAGAACTCTATCAATTTTCTCATGTACGTGTACTTATAATTAAAACAAAATTAGTAAAGATTATACATATTAATATTTTACTAAATATAAAGCGTATAGCCCATATATTACGCTAACTGACGTCTCGTTTTATTTTCTAATAAAAACTTTCATTTTTACAGTTTTGCTAATCCGTTTAACAAGAAATAATAGAAACTAGGTAAATCTAAAATATTTGCAAAGTTTTCAACTATACAAAATCAAAACAAGAGTGATTTACAGCCCAAACTACTGATGCTATTATGTGTTGTGGTAAAACCGAAGGGAGTGACCGACGACGACGTAAATTTGTTGTCCAAGTCTAGGTCAAAATGTGCAAATGTGTGTCAACCCTTTTGGTTTCTCTCTGACTCACCCACTTGCGATGGTTTATAACTTTGCCACCCTTACTGCTACCGCCTGCTACACAAATAGCGATAATAATAGGAAGATATTAAGTATGTTATATTTGCAACCCTTCCGCTTCCGCAAATCTGAACATGTGTGAATGTGTGCGTATCGTACATACTTTATACTTATTCATATATATGGGGTTGGTTAAATTTACCCCACATAATTTATTTTATTTCTTCGCTACGATTTTCATTATTTATTTCATATTCAGTGAATGTAGAAGTTTACAATTTAATTAAAATGCAATAATCTCTTTATTTGCATATGAAATAAATACATATAATACCGTTTATACTTATTATTATGAACAAATAAGTAATCCTTAGAAATTTCCTTTTAATTAGTATTGTGCTAGGATTATCTATTTCTATTTCAATTAATGTTTTCAAAATGATATTCATTGTCTTTATGTAGTAAACTTAACTCATTTATCAATAATTGTGCTTCAATTTTGAATAATCCTTTAGTGTCTCTCATGGCATGTGTAAGCAATGAGGCATTTTCTGAGACAAATTTAAACAAAAATGTTTAATTTATACTTTATTTTGTTTACGATTTTAAGGTTTCTTTGAATTATTGTACTATATACGAACATATATTTTTCAACAATCTAAATTTACATAAGAAAGTCACTTCATTTTCTGTCTATATAGAAAGGGTTAAAATAAATAGTTATAGACATTTCCAAGAAGTAAATGTTTGTGAATTTAAATAGCAAAGACAGTTTCTTGAAAAATATTTAATCCTTTAAAACAACTTTCAGGTGGTCTTCTGGTATTAGGCCAAGTTTCATGCAATTTAATGCAAACAATATGCAGATTTTGTAACAAGACAAACTTTCTAACAGTAACTTACATTCCCATACATCTTCAACAATATTCAAGTTTATTGGGTTTTTTGGACCTACACATAATATAATGTAAAAATGGCAACATTTTTTACAACAGTAATTGTTTACTCAATTTTATTATAAATATTTAATTTTTTTCAGCCACAGGCACACCAGTTGAACCTTGGATTTATCATTATTGTATAACATTTACTAATTTTACTTTTTAAACAAAATTAGAATGTCATCAAAAGTAATTAAAAAATTGTTTAGTTGTTATAAGCTTAAATGGAATAGTACTCGCAACTGCTACATATATTTACACAATAATACTAATGTGCATAGATAAATAAAATATATTGTAGATAATTAAATATTAATAATAATTGTATAAGTTTGAAATTTGAAAAAAATAATAAAGAATATCTGAGTAAACGTCTTTTTTTAAATTATACCTAATATTATTCAAATGCAATATTTTATAATGTTTAACAGTTATATTTTGCAGGTTACCTATGCAAAACGGTACCTTTGGCTACCTAACGGTACCACCCTTGCCAAAACAACCCCGATTGCAATTTTCGCCCAAAAATAGGAATACAGAAACAAGTCCAGTAGCAAAATTGGGGGTGGGGTTGTCACCCTGCAAATACAGGCCAATGATGTTATTGGTCAAATCCAAAAGGGCTGCCTAAGGCTAAGACGAAGAAATTACATAAATATACCAAAAATATGCATATTGTCACAGTGCTTATCGATTATTAGACCAGTTAACTTAAAAATAGTCAAGTTTAAATTTCGAAAGTGACCAAATTTAATTAATATAAAGTTTTCCTAATTGCATTTTTTATACATTTTAAAAGAAATCACATATTTTAAATATTGGATAAAATAATGGTAGGTTGAAGGTTCATTTTTTTATATAACTAGTATTGTAGATAAAATTCCATAGGTGCTTAGGTGGCAAAATCTACCAGTTATTCAATAAAATCACAATCGAAATATTTCTTATTATTAATCATAGTTTTATCAATTAGTAGAGTTAATTTGTTCATTGCATAAATAAACAGTAAACAAACTAGAGTATACGTAGTGCTTTCTAGCAAGTTACACACACAATTGTATAGTCATTATTTTATTTTCATTATAAATTATAGGAGTACTAAATTATTTTTAATTTTTTTAGATGGAAACCATTTCAAAATCAATTCCTGGAATTACATCTTTTTTGCAATTCCGACCAGAAACTGATGCCAATCATAATGATTTCAAACGCGAAAGTTGCACTCCACTGGTATTGGATCTATCAAGAAAACGTCCACCATCACCGGATTGCCACTACAATTACCAAGCCATTAAACATTTCGCCATTGAAGCTCCGACCTCATCAATTTGTTCAACGAGTCCTGTTTCGAACAACGGTTCCGATACATCGGAAAATTCCAACCATTCAGACCAAACAACCGATGTGCATGGATTTCCATTAACACCACGAATGAAAGCCACCAGACCATTCAAAGCTTACCCAAAAGTTCCACTGCCTCTGCCTCTACGACTTAACGATACGGAATCTCTTTTGGAAAAAGATTCGAGTGAAGCGTATCAAGAATTTCGTGAACGTATGTTATCCAAAGTGCCCAATTATAATAACAGCACAAACAAAAACATGAGGCGTGTTTCACAGTCGATGCAAAACGCTGGCAACCATGATCCAGCTTATTGGGAAAAAAGACGTAAAAATAATGAAGCAGCAAAAAGGTCCAGGGATGCGCGTCGAGCTAAAGAAGATGAAATTGCAATTAGATGTGCTTTTCTTGAACAAGAAAATATCCAGTTGAAATTTCGAATTGCAGCTTTAGAAAGTGAACGGCGCGAAAGATTACATGGATTAGTATTTCGTTAAGCATTTATATAATTGAGTAAATGCCACGTCTAGTTTTGTGATTTTTGTGATTTTTTTTTCTTGTCATTGTATATTGTATATAAAATTAAATTGCGTAAATGTATCAGTTACTTATTGTTTATGTATCTACAATTAACAGAAATACTGAAATTATCTTAGTTAATATTTTGGTACTACTAGGTTTTAGATTATGTCTATCGTAAATATTTTTTTAAGTGTGCTTAATTAAATAATTTAAATCTTATAAATGTATTTTATTTGATACAATCAGCAGCAATATTCGTCACCTTAGGTGATGATTCCCTTAGTTAAATTGAATTTAAAGTTAAGGGTCGACCAATCTACCTGGTGTGGCTAGATTTACTGTTCATCCGGTCTTTCTTATAAATCAAATTTAATATTTGATATAAGGTACGTAATTACTACTTAGTTTATATTACACGAATATACCTAAGTAATTTTATGAATGATCATTTTGAATGAAAATTTAATAATTATTAACGACATACAGTTATGTCCCTCTAAATTCCTAGAAAATGTTTCTACCATAATCCCTTTTGGAAATTTTTAAAGGACTAGTAAATTATATTATTATCAATAATTATTTTTTATATTTTCTCAAATAATGAATCTGCAAATAATACAACCAACCAACACAGTTATTTACTACAAACAATGAATTATTATTTTAATAATGTGCATACTGCATATTTAATCAATTAAATAAATATTACCATTTAATAAATTTTTAACAGCAGCTTTCAAATCAAATTATGTGATATTAACGCAGAATACGCGAAATATTTTGAATATTTCGCTGTAGGTATTAAATCTATTTTTTAAATTGAAAAATTTATTAAATTGTTCATGTTTGCTGTTTTTATTGGTGTTTCAAAGCATTTATTCATTTAAACACCAACAAAAATATGCAATTTTGACTATTTTCAAAATCCCATGTTTTTGTGATCCATACTGCACAATGAACAAAATATAGGTGCACACGGTATAATTAATTAATTAATATGAACAAATAATTATATAGGTATTACATGTTTACAATGCATACATTTTCATTAAAATTGAATTGATCGAGTTATAAACAGTTTTTTTTTTTGGTTTCCGAAATTATTTTACATACCTAAGTAGTATTTATGAAAAAAATATATTGAAGCTTTGAAGACTTTGAACGGTCGTTGTTGGCGGATCAATTTTTTAAAAATTTTAATGAAGCGTTGAACTACATTTATTTATTTTGACTAATGCAACCAATTTTTTAATCTGAACTAGCCAACAAGCGATAATTTTGAGATAATGATCCATTCCTCAACTAAGTAGTATGTACAACCGGGCCTAAATGTACATTTACTCATATGTCATAAACAGTAAATATAATACAAAACATAACGGGTTATTAAAATTAGATAATTAACAAATATTGTAAATTATTAAATTATTTCCATTATATTATTAATTATTTAATTAAAAATATTGTAGAGCCCAAATCTAGACGAATATTGGACTCTTCTAGTCTCACCTTTGAATCTTCCAGTTGTCATGTGTATTGTGTATGTTTAAATTCTCTACAAGTAGAGACACCTATCAAATAAGTCAATGCACAATTTCAAAACGTGCCATGCTTCTCTCCTCCTATATCTTTATTATTCACATTAAGTTCACTAGATGGTGCAAAAACAAATAAAAATCGAATATACCAGAGATCTATAAATAAAGACAAATATATAGAAAGTAGAAACAGAGCATGAAACCGCGCCAGTTATTTAAAAAATATTTTTTTGTAATTTAAGTAAATAATGTCTAATTATAATTAATCATAGAACATAGCCGTTAAATTTATCCACTTGTTGGGACTTATATTTATTTATTTGAAAATATGTATACCGATAATGTCTAAAAAACATTTATGAAATTAAAAGCAGGATATCAAAAAAGATTTCTTATACAGCATAATTGAAAAGAAACCTTCCGTTGAGTTGATTTATAGAGTCTTCTAAGTATTATAATTCATATACATTTTTATAAAACATCTTATTTACTATAAAACATTGTAGTACTTATATAAATATATTATCATATGAGTAATTTATCATGACATTCGCTGTATAATAATACATCCTTTTTTAAATTCATTAAAGTAAAATTTCTATGTATATGTACTCGAAGTCCAAGGTTTACTATATTTAATTCAATTGAAACTAATTCAATGTATTTTTGTTTTTTAATAATACAAAATTACTACTTAAGCAGTTAAAATATAACAGATTTTCTAAAATGAATCATAATATGAACAAAGTTAAATATTTTTCTTTTAATAATTAGCATCCATCCAGATACATAAATACGATTTAATTTGAAAAAAAATATTTCTCTCATTTAGGTACAATAATAATATATGTAGAAAGTAAAAAAAATTGTTTATGAACAAATCGTTATTTTTAATGCTTTTATGTTTATGAATGTAAACTGAGGGTAAAAAAATAAAATACAGATTGTTGTTTATTTTGTGAAAAACCGCACATTCTTTTTCAATATACAGAATTAACACAAATATGTATTTCGAATAAATAATAAATTGATATACTGGCACAAATAAATACATAATAGATATAAATGTTATTATGTATTTATAAAACGGATTAAATTTAAAATAAAAAGTATTAAATCCTTACCAAATTTTTGAAAGCATTTACCGGTTTTACGCATTTTAGAGGTATGTTTGTTAAAACAACATTACCTATGTATTTAATTATAATAAATATAATTTCAAACGATATGAGCTTAGCCAATTAACCAACGTCATAGAAAAATATGTGACACTTATTTAAACAAAAAAAAAGATCCCCACATGATTTAGATTTAAATCTAACGATTTTCTCAAGTGGTTATGAATGGGAACGACCAACACTAACAGTTAATAGGCTTCTCAATATGACATATGTTTTAATGTGCTAGTTACCGATTCTCACACACACATACATAATAATGTTTTCGTATAATATGTAGGGGTTCTTTGAATATTTCGCCTCCCTCATTAACCCAATGTAGCTTATCACACCCTATAAAATAAAATCAACTGAACCATATTGAAGTACAACATTATACGGGTTGTTCCACCACTTTTCGGTCTTTTAATAATAAAAACCATAATAAACGTTTTCCAAACGATATTCTAATAGAAACATTAGCATATGGCTTTAATACCTCGAATTTCCAATGATTTACTGTATAGGTAGGATAATAGCTTAAAAATGTAACAAAACTTTTAACAAACTTATATTGATCGTTTCAATTAAACGAGTAGGTATAAGTTTTTTGAAAAATCTGCTACCAATTAGACGAACTTTGGTTTAAATACACCCTTATAGAACAATCGATTGGCAGATATTTCTAATTCCCACATTATTGAATTGAAAGTAGTATGGATGAGAAAGTGTACATTAAAAATTTTGCTAAATAATTTATAATAGCAACAGCATGTGGAATTATACGGGTCACGCGTCTAAACAACCCTTAATAGTATTGAATGCGGGCTAAGTACCAATGATAAAATAATATATATAAGTGAACTACCCCTCAAGTTAACTCAACCCCAACAATTATTACTAAATAAACAGTATTGGACAAGGTGCGGTAGGTTCAAAAGACCTACTAATGGCTTAAAAAAACACTCCTAAGTTTTTTATTTTATTAACAATTTACTATTAAAATTTACTGTTTCTTTGAACGGATTTTATTTGAACCTTATAAAATTACGTAACATACACTTTCCGTATATAAGATATAGTTATGGGTATATTATATTTATCATATGACATAAAAGAAGTTTACCCTAATGCATTATTTCCTGAATTTCTTTCTAAACTGATGATATAATAATAATTTATGATGTCATCATAACAAGCAAACGGCAAACCAAATGAATCGTCATTCAAGTTTTATTAAGTTTTTAAATAAACAAGAATTATATAATCAATGATTCGGCAATAGATTTTCATTGATACAATTTTACAGTTAAAATTAAATTGAATTTAATAATGACTAGACGAAATATTTACAAAGAAGAATTAAACTAGGTACATTTTCGTAATAAAAAAAATAATTGTTACTGAAATATTGAGTGTGACATTAAATTAGGTATGTAATTATGTACATATATATGTATAAACACATATATTGATTTAGTAATTGTATTATAGATTTAAAAATGCAAGAGTAATGCACAAGGACTAATTTACAAAATTGTTTGTGTAACTGTGTTATTAAAGCAAAATAGAAAATTGATATAAGTATTATTTGCTTGTTTTGCTTTTAATGTAAATTGTTCAAGTTACCAATATTATTGTATAAATTTATTTTTATAACTAAAGTAAAATAAATTCCTACAATTTAATCATATGTGATAAATGTTATGAATAATAAATAAATAATATAAATGTGCACCTAGTTCATAAACATAGAACAATGTAAAAAATATTAAAAACCACATAACATAAAACAACAAACATTAGTTTCAATATATGTATACATAATTATTGTGTAAGAAGAATCCTTGAAAACACCAACATCCACTTACATGAAAATTATAATGTACCTACTTGTACGTTATATTGTCGATTTACTAAGTAAATGAATATTATTTTTTGAATTTTGCAAATCTATTGTTTTTATTTTGAAAAACCAATTTTATCAATGCTTTCAAACAATACTTTCTTATACTTTGAAATATGTATAAATTATTGTTTACTATATAGATATAATTAAATGTTTGTTTAAATAAATTACCGTATTTCAATTTTAATTACAATCAACTAACTGATCTCCGGTTTTTACTGTGTAAATTATATACAAACTTTTAAATTGTGCATGGAAGAGGAAGGAAGAAATTAAATGAAAGGTAGAATTGAAGCTATAAATAAAATTTCCATAAATCCAATGAAAAAAACAAAAAAAATATGCATGCTAAACAAAAGAAAAAGTTTTTTATTTTAATAATAATAATAAATGTTCTATGTTGACAACATTCTATTTATAATTTATACAAAATACAATAAATTGTAAAATATTTAATAGATATTTTTCTTAAAACGAAAATGGAATAGATAATGTCGTAAGTGTATGTATAAAACATGTCCAATTTCATAATTTGGAGACATCAATCTGTACGTGAGGTTCGGTTATTATATAATGTCAAGGATCGTAAATGTTAAATGGTTTTGTAAAATCCATCGTATTAAATTATTAAAACAATAAAAGCCAATACTTTCAATCCCATCTAAATTCTAAATTACACTATAGAAACAAGAATCTTAATAACTATATGTAAGTATGTAAATAAAAAATTTCCTACACTTATTCATTCTTTATTTAGAATACACATTTCTCCTGAGTGGTGAAAGTGATTAAAAAAAAGGAAAAATCTAGTGAAAACATAACTATGACCGTGACCTAGTGTATTGTTTGTTGGTATTAGTGTATGGATACCGTACCAATGATATACTGTATAAAAGAGACCTGTGTATGGTACTCGATCTTTTTCTTTGCTAACTCGTCGAAGAACTTACACGCGCCGTTGAGCAGAACTTTTAATTCACGAAGCCGCACCTAACTTGTAAATACTTATAAACTTACATAAAAGTATACGACTTGTACTGGAAAACGTCTATCATTATCAGTCGATATCTAATGGATTTGAATTATAATGCATTTTCGTATGTATGTAACACTGTAAATGCTTCAATTATTATTTACTTTATGCAATAATCGCTGTTAATATGATAATAAATGTTATTGACGAACGATGTATTACATTTATTGTCAAATGTGGTCTATTTTATTGTGTGTTCAATTTTAGCCCGATTTTCATTTTAAGTTTTAAGTTTTAACTTTTGTTGAGTAGGTAGGTACATAATTTGTTATGCTCTAAAATGTATAATCGTCATATTTTTATATTCTCTATAAAATATAAGCATTCCTCTGAGATCGTAAATGCATCACTATGAATAGAAATGCGGGACCAATGTACTGGCTACTTTTGCGTTTAGAGTGGGTAAAAAGTGTAATTAAGAATTTTTAATTACGTATTCCTTAAATTTGTTTACCATTCCTTAACATCTGCCTTCTTATTGTTGTCATTTTTCTATTGATTTAAAAAAGGTCATAAATAAGTTATAAGTACGAGTATTATTGCAGCAGAGGAATTTTTATATTTTACAAACAGTAGTATCTATAATTTGAAACACTAGATAAAATCTATGAAATACATGTACATGTTTCTAATTCATACTAGAGATTTTCCATTTAATCTTGCAAGAGTAAACAACAGTTTATATAATAACCACAGGAATTAAACTAGAGTACTACAGATCTAAAAACCCTAAAAGTACATCCAAAGTAGGCACAATAATATTATAATATTATTACAATGTAATGAATGGAATAATTGTAAATTGCAATATAATTTGTTCAATAAAATAATGTGGGTATAATAAATACGAGTAGTTATTAACTTATTATACAAATGTAAGAGCAAAAATTATTGAAAATTTCAATAAATTTTAAATAAAATCGATAATTAAACGAACATACCCATATTTATTGATATTCAGTGATTGTTAATTAAGTAGTTAGTACTTACTATTATGTAGTCATGTACAATTTTAATCATAAATCCCATCGCTAGTTAAACAAACAATGCACAAGAAATTTAAGGAAACTCTTCACTTACAATGTTCTTATACAGAATATTAATATGAAATAAAAAAAGTATTACCTACCTTTGGAAGTATAGAGAATTTCAATTAGCATCATGTATAATATTATAAAAAGGAATTTTTATTAGTGCAGACATTCATAGGGAACCTAATTATTATTTATAAAAATAATGATAAAGAATGCAAGCTTTTGTAAACAATTAATTGTTTGTATGTATTATTATAGATTTTTACAGGAAACATAAACGGAAGAGGTTGATACGGTTCTTTATGACCAGGAAATAAAATTTATCGTAATCAGCACCCTCCCACAATAAATGATTATATTTAACGGCGCATAACTGATTTCTCTGTACTAAATATGTAGAATATATGTACATTTGTATATGTCATGTATATAATCATTGTATAATTATAGCAGCAATTAATAGTCATATAAACAAACGTAAAAGAATGGAAATAGAGATTTTCAAACTGTTTTATCTTCTTCGATAAAATTCTTCAAACGTTTTCTATATGATTTTACTTTTATTAAATTTTATTTCTGAAAATGTAGAAAAATATAAATAATCAATTGAAAACTTTCTCTATTAATTATACATAAAATTATTTATTGTTAAATAAAACAAAAGTTTTACCTAATAAATTATAATAGTTGATTATAGAATTTAAAGAGCGTGAAATTGAAAACAAATTTTTGCTTTTTTATAAATTACTACAATACTAAGTTTGAAAGTATTGCATTCCAAGTTAATAAGTAAACAAATTTGTAAATTAATTTTTATAAAACTTTGTTGAACATACAGGATAATTTCATGAAAACATCAAAATTTAAAAAAAATTAAAAACTTTTCAAGTAATTCGTTTTCAGAATTGCGGTTTTCAATTTTACTTTTCAGAAATAATTAATTCCTGACTAATTTTTATCTCATATCATATGTTTACATACAGTCAGTAAAAAATTTTCAGTATATTTAATAAATTTTAAAATTTTATCATTTTTACTGACAGTCTATATAAATATTGAATATATACTTATTGATTTAATAAAAACTGTAGATTAAATACTAGTATAAATATTATTGAGGATATCACAAAATTTTACAAAATACTATTATCATACATAATATGTACCTACATACATATTTTTCAGTCATTGTTGACAAAAACTGGTATGTAATTACAATATGTATGTATATATACCTACATTTTGCTGTTTGTGAATGTGTTTCACACACTTGAAATTTAAATAAGTTTCAAGGATTTTCTTTTATGAAATCTTCTATTTATAGGATAATATTATGTACAAATACATATGTATATGTACGTATGTATGTAGTTTAGATACATATAAATGTACATATATACATAAATATATGTAGTACATTTATAAACAAATAAATAAAATATTTAGTGATATGGCAAATAAATTTCCCATTAATAACCACTTAAATTTATATCTTAAAATTTGAAATTAGAGTAAATACTTTTCTTATTAAAAATACATACACATTTTTTTATCCAATATACATACGAATATTTACGTAAAATTGAACAACAGTAAATACGCTGAATCTACAAAACAAAATAACAAATAACGTTAAAATAAGTAAAAATTCGTTTTTTCTGAAAATGAATTACTTAGTTGTGAATTTTTCATGTTAAGCTCCCGATTCAAAAAATCTGAAAGTTTTCATGGTTTATGAATATATTTAGGTACATACATATTTTTATTGTAGTACTGCACGTTTATATCAATAATATATAATATATTTTACAAACAATTTCAATAATATTTTTAAATTGATACCTATAGTACCTATAGTACATAAAACATTCATTTCTGTTCAATATTCAATATTCTTTATATTCATTCAGACGAACATTTTGCACACACCAGTTCCTTCAAATATAAACAATGCCCAAAAGTATAAGTTAAGAGTTTCATGTTAATTTAAAAGTACAATGATAGAGTTATGAATGTGCATATAATTTTATTTTTGCATTCCATGCCAAACATTTATGAAATTATTTGTATGTAAAAGTCTTTTGTATATACATATGTATACATAATATGTTATTAGTTCCACAAAATATCAATTAAGTACCCCATATTGTACAGGTTAGAATAAAAAATAATAATTTATTTAATACAAGCACAAAATATAAATGGTGCCTTTAAATTTTAATTCTGAATTACTTTGTTTTTAAAATATGAAATAGTACGAATTTAGTACGAATATTAGTAAACCAATATTTTTCTGAATGACAAATACGTCAACATGTACTTAAATTATATGTTTTTATCTAGTTAAATGTGATCAATGAATTTAGATTATATTGTTAAATCAATCAACATATGCAGCTGTTGTTATTTCGAATGTGACATCCTGTTATCCATAATTAATTTTTGATAACAGCAAGAGTCGTTAACAATATGTATTGTACATATGTAAATGTATTAAGATATTCAATGTTAGTTAAACGTATAAACTCCTGATTCTTAAGATTATTCAAATACTATTAACACATTTTAGTTGGATATATCATAATTTAATCGAAACTTATCGCGTTTACTTACAAAACTTTGCGACGACACGAAATGTTTTACAAGCTCTTATTATAGAATATAGTTTTTTCTTTCATTCAAATTAAATGATATACAATTAAACATGTGAAGTTGAAAATAATTTCTACAATTTTATAATAGCTTTATATACCTATTCATTCATTTATTATTTCTTATAAAATTCATCATCCTTAAATAGAGACTATAGCCTGATTTTCCGGATGCCAATTTTTTTCTCTTAATTAAAGAATATCTAAAGACCAAGAAGGTTTCAAAACCAGTTCTATTACCCTTATTGAACAACTTCTCTCTCAGATTATATTATTTTTTTCCCGTTTAAAATCATACCTAGTTCAGCAAGTTTTGAGATTTTAAAGATTTTTTCCATTTAATTAAAAAAATCTTTCTATAATAATACATTTCTAGCATTTATAACAATGTGTTCCATTACATTGTATTTCTTAAAGTTTTATGTGAAAATATACCCAACAAATAAATATAATCTATGTTGACAAGAATATTAAGTTTAACTCAATAGACATTAAAAGTAATGAAGAAGTACAGGATATGAATCAAGTAATCGTTTATATATTTGTTTTTATATAATTGAAGTTACAGCTCTTAGTATAATATACCATATACGAACCGAGTGTGTTTAAACATTAATATGCAGATATTGTGTCTGTAAAGCATTATTATGCCTGTAAGCATTCTTTTGCATTGTTAGTCCGAAGCAACTAAAAACCAAACGCGACATACATCTTTAAGTTCTTATAACATTATACGTAACTAGTTTTCACTTTCTGAAACCACAACAGAAGAAATAAAATCTCCACAACCAAAACGAATGTTACTTTTTAATAAAAAAGTTTTTATTAACTATGTTGTACTTTATCATTGTAGATATTAATATCAATTTCCATATCGTAAAGTATATCATTCGTAATTTGTTTTGTTATCAATGACAGATAGAGGTAAGCCAATTCAAGTACATACATATGTTTATAATCATTTCAATTTAGAAAAAAGTTGATTAAAATATCCAATGTTTGGTTAATAGAGATCTAAAAAACTGTTCATAATATGTATGTATATAGTTTAATATATACATATACATATAAATAAATAATTTTTATTATTTAATTAAGATCAAATGCATATTAATTGGCCTAAATAATACAGTAATGGCTTGTCTGGGATAGTACTTAATAAAAATATAGTACATAGAGAACAAACGCAGCAACTTGTCGCCACTAATTTGACTAGATTGATGTTTAAGTCCAGCTGTTAGCAATTGTTTCATATTGAGGGGTCAAGTTGAATTTATTTTTTTCTTTATTGGTGAACATATACTAGCCTATTATAAGATCATCATGAATTGAAGACCAGGAACACTTGTTAATACTACTTAATAGCTGTATTATACATAAATGTATATTATAATTTTATGTACACAATATTAAATAGACGTGGACAATTTAAATTCGTTAACATTGAGATTATTTTCCATCAATGTACAAGAATTTTTTAACAATATATGTATTTTTTTCTACGAAAATGGCCTAATTACCGCAGAAGAATAAAATATAACAAAAAAATTATATACATTTCTAATTCCACATGATTGTTCTAAAATGTACGGAAACGGTTATTTTTTTAAATTAGTATGTTCCTATTTCAATGTATAATAATTATTACATATATGTATATGTATACGTAATTTAAATTTTTGCTGAAGACACAAGACAAAATTAAGAAACATACCTATCATTATTAAAAAAACAAGTTCATTTCTACTCACACTACTGTACCTACTTATAACGTAATATTGAGTAATCGCTATTATGAAAAATAGTAGTATTGCATGTATTTTGGACACATTTTTTCCATTTGTTGTTTATTATTTTTCATCGATTGCTTATTACACAATATTTACAGAGTTAGCATAAATTTCTTGACACCTTGTTAAAAAAAAGTTATACGTTAATCGTTCATACACTTTTTCACACTTGTGTTGTTACCACAGAGAAATGTAATCTTAATCGATATTTTAGTTAAGTAAATGTTAGTAAAAGGACTTTCAATTAAAACAATTGATGTTTATTTGTGCTTGGCAAAGGACAGGACAATGCTCTTTTTGAACAGCTATTTTTGATCCTACAGGGTTAATTATATTTTCTCTTATTTTTGAATCATATTTTTAAAAACTTCTCCTTGCTGCATCTGCATATTTGAAACTTGGCCAGAAATCAATACGAAAACATGACAAGCATTTTCTAGTTATCTGTTTATCTGTGTTTTTCGAAAATTGGAACCATTTTGTTACTCTACTTAATATGTTGCAAATAATAAAAATGACATTGTAATTAAGTATTATTTTGAAACATGAGTAGTTGACTACACTGGCTGATTTACTTTAGTTTAAATATTAAAATATTTCATTTTGTTGAAATTTGAGATTATATCACGAACGACGATAAATGATTTTTTAAGTTCGTGCAACAGAAACTTTCTCATCTAAAAAAGCGGAGACGGTTTTTACATATGTAATCCAATATGACGGTTTTAATATTGCACACATTGATGGTAAAAAGTTGTAAGATATTATATTTCATAAAAAGTGATATATCAGTTCTTAGAAAATATATAATTTTAATGATGAAAGTTCATTTCTAAAGTACATATAATATATGCTAAAACAATAATGTACACTTGCACGTTTCACAGTAATAATAATTTAATTGAGTAGAATTTTTAAAATATTTTTTTTAAAGACACAATAGCCAACGAAATTAATATGGAACATTTTTAAAATGGATTGAAGAAAGTAACGCATTTACCAAATTTCTTGCAATCAAAGTAAGGGTATTTTACATTGTTTATAGTTTTTTAGTATTATGTATTTCCTTTTTCGATATATTTTTCTTTTGTGTTAAATTAAGAACTAGAGGAACATTTTATTACATATAGGATAATGACCTCAGATAAATTTTAAAAGGCTATAAGTAGAGGAAATTAAATTACGGATTCAATGATTTTTATTATTCTAGACATTTTATTTCAGTAAACCAATCTATATTCATGGGTTTTACTCTTACATTGGCCTCTTCTTTATTTAAAAGACCTCATTTTTAAAAACGGGATTCTAATGTTTGTCAAGTATTTACCACGTGTTGTAATCTTGTTTATAAACACACCTGAACTAACTCAAGGGAAAAATTAGCTTCTGGATGTTGAAATTTGGAAGTGGGACGAAAAAGTTTATTTTCTTTGAAATGTCATTAAAAAAATACAATATGTACATATATGTATACCTACTTTAAACCCTTCTATGTCTATACATTCTTATTTAGTTATCTGTTAAAAAATCTGTATTTTTTGGGAAATATGGTAATCTACTTTTATAGCCATTGCATATAAGAATATCAGGTTTGATTGAAATTCCTTTATTAATTGTATGTACAGGTATTGTTAGATTTTTAATTAAAAAAATAATTAATTTGGTTTTTAATAACACCTTTAAAAAATTATTGTTTTCAGTATTCAACGCAATGATTTCTTTTTCATATTTTCTCCTTCAATTATACCATTTTTGCTCATTTAATTCACAGAAGATTACTTAAAAAGTAAAAGTAATAAATTTCCATTTTGTTGCTTAGCCATTATATGCTGTGTTAAATTCACTTTCATTGTGTTTATTGTTACAGTAGCATGACAACGAAATTGTGACTAGCACCAATTTTTTTCTTTTTTTTATAGCCTACAATTAGGCAATTGGCTGCACCATAAAGAATATATATTAACTTCCTCTGTTAAAAGTTACAAATAAGAGTGAACTTAAATATCTTAGGAGTAGACTTATTCATATATTTTTATAAGAATATTGTACAATCTTTTCTTGCTTAATAATTGTGCATTTTACAATAATGCAAAGTTTTTTTACTGGATAACATAATATTGAAGAATAATGTTTAGTGGTTAGTAAAGGGTCTGTTTGTAAAAACATTGTTTATATACGTATTTTAATTATGAAATCAGAAAATTTTGTTCTAATAATTTTCTTCAGTACTCCATTCTCCTGAATGTAGTTGTAAATATTTTTCGGTAAAAGATGTTTTTCAAATATGTAATTTCGAACATCACAAAAAGGTAATATATACACGTAAACAGGTTTATGATGTTTTAAATTTTATATTTTGTTACGTTCATAAATTAAAAACATTACTATAATATTTTCTCTTAAATTAATTATAATAATTATACAACAATTAAGATTTCAGGTTAGTGAACTTTATTAAATATGTTATGTTTTAACTGTATATAAAATGGTTTTGTAAATACTTCTACAGAGGTAATAAGAG